>JANHGB010002201.1:3986-20079 GCA_026283785.1 Coracopsis vasa | reverse complement strand
AACCATCTCGTATTTTCCATAATAAAGGCAGAACACTACCAGTCTGCATTCCTTTAAATGCATTTCAAGAAAGTCACTCCAGTTTTATATTTGCCCATTAGATGTAAGCTCAATAGACTGAAGAAAGGAAGCAGAGAGACTGCCCAACTGCTTTTCCTATCAGAACAGCAGCAGTGGCGATGCCACTCAGTACAGCTTTGGGTGAAAACATATAATTTAGGAAACTAGAGGAATTTCAAACCTCAAGTGAAGTGAATTATATTTGTCAAATACACCCGTGCAGAAGATATTACAAGGTAGGATTTAATCAGGCAATGGGCAGCTCAAGAATGAGGAAATGGCCGGGCCCCTTCTTGGCTGCTACTCATTACTCAGAGGACCAGAAGGTAGACAGCTACTCTGAGTTAAGTCAGCCTTCAGACAAACATGAAATGCAGTTTCTGTCATTCCACAAACACACAGTTCTGAGAGTTCACTTTGGCATGTTCTTTCATGTTTATATCCCTGTAGTTCAATAGTTTAGAACCATAGAAAAGGACTTAGTGCAGTGCCATAAAAAGGGGCTCAGTTTCACAGGTAGACTTTTCCTGAAAATTAGCAGGGCTTAAGCAATACTAATAGATAGGTAATTGTGTAGTTACAACAGAATCAGCTAATTAAAGTGAAGCCAAATGGGAAATATCCACTGTTCTGTTTTGGCAGGCAACACAGAAAAAAATTCCCACTGCTTGTATATATCCCTAAGCCATTTATATCTCTAATTCCAGACCTTTTCTCTGTCTGAGCTAAGGATTAAAATCTCTTATGAAAACAGTGTTAGCAGGAGAAAAGCAAACAGGAAAGTGTAGTTTTGAGATGTTAGTTACATTCTGAAGTTTCAGTCTTGAAAGTGGTTCTTCTCCCATCCTGGTAAAATTGATCTTTACAGTCCTTCAGCACATGCTTGGTTTTGGCAAAGCTGAAGTTTATTTTTACCAAACAGTGAAATTAGAGAAAGACCAAATTAGAATAAATTAAGTTCTAATTGCTTTTTGTGGTGTTAGCCTTTTAAACCAAGTATTAAGGAGTAAATGGGATTCTGTTGTTTGTTCAGGTTCGGTATCAAGCATTCAAACATTTACTGAATCAGGGCTGCAAGATTTGTGAAGGTAATTTATTCTATCTTTTTGCTGCGTAAAGAGTATCTGGGACAAACATGGTACATCCCTACCTTCACAGAAATCCAGAATTGGTATGACTGGACAACAGCTCTTATCTCTGGGCTGTGCATCCTACTCGCCCCACTGGCATGACAGATGGAGCAAAGACAGAATAGATGAGAAAGTAAAGAATTAAATAAATTTATTTAGTAAGTTCACTCCTTCTTATGAAATGCTGTCGTTCTTACGAAAACAGGTATTGTCATGCATTTTTGTTATGCAGCAAATATGAAGTATGAGGGTTTTCTCATTATTTGTTTGAAGGGGAAGGGGAGTGTTTACTGTCTATTTTAACCTATAGAGTCTTTAGCAGCAAGAACAGTCTCTAGAAATAATAGGGTGAAATAATAATACTAAAATATACTTTAATGAAAGCAGAAGGTATAAGGATAATGTTAAAGAAATGCTGGAAATCTATTTTCTCAAACTTTTAAAGGTAGCCAGATAAGCCATTACTAAAACTAATGTGAGGCACAATCCTATGACTTAATGCATCCTTTCCATTTTTCTGTCTCCCACAATTCTTTTGATAATCTTATCATTGTGTAACCATCACAAGCAGCATCACCAGAAGTAATGGTTAGCTATTCTCAGACCACTTTTAAATTATTCACTGCAGCTATGTTTCCATTTCTCTGACTCATTCTTTCAGAAATAACAGGAAGTAGAAAACATGGAAATGGAAGAGTTATGACATTACATTTTTAGAAAAACAGAAAGCTAAAAATTATCCAGTCTATTATTTCTTTTTTCAGCAATGCAAGAAATATTGTTATCTAAGGGAACAATGAGCCACTGAAACACTAAAAAGAAAGCCCAACACCAAAACTTTACAAAAGTCAGTTTCATTACTCTTATTTTCAGGAAAAGAAGACTGAACCATTAAAAGAAAAGTCTTGCCAAAGAGTTCCGGGCAAAGAAACAGAATTGAGGTCTGAACCCCAGAAGACTACACACCAGCTTTTACTTCCATCTAGAAACTGGGCAGGTTTAAAAAGATAACAAGTTCTCCACAATGCATTTCGTTGTCCTCATTTTTAATCCTTTTTGATAAAATTATTAAATAGGACTGTCACAAATAAGTAGATAAACTGGTATTTATAGAAGGTGTAAGACAGGGAAAAGATAAGAACTGGACGAGGAAATGGGAATTCTACAGTTCCTGTCTGCAGCATGAGTATTGTCTCTATTGGAAGAACTCTGAAGGTTTTGTAAATTGGTTTCAGGGGTGCTCCCCGTTACAGAAATACAGAAGAATACAGGGAAAAAAAAAAAAAAAAGCTTCTGAAACAATTATCTGACTCAGGATCTCTGTAGTAATAAACTATTGGACAGAATGTCTTACACAATCTTCCAAAAGCAATTCAAAATGACTTGAAAACAAGCCAGCTGGACTGGAAGCTGGCTGAAGAGCTGCAAACAAATGGTGATGTTACACAGTAATGTATCAAGTTGTCCACTCAGACACCAGAAAGAGCAGTGTTCTGTCAGGTCTTATTTAAAACATTGCTCTGCTTTGGAAAGTGACAAGTTAAAATGGCACCTTCTTTCTCAGCAAATCTGATCTATGTATGTATCCAGTCATATCTAATTAGTAACAAAAGTTTATTCCTGTTACTGCTGCAGAGCAGACGTAGTTTAGAGTTAACCAAAGGGTATACTGCTGCCACTACATCTACATAGTTTGGTAGGTTCCAGTCAGTTACAGCTGTGCAATAGGGGTTACAGAAGTGCCACTGGGGGCTTAGTTCAGCAAATGGACTCTTTATTACTGGTAGTAATGCTTGAAAATGGGAAAAAAACAAGTCTCTGAATACAGGTGGAGTTTTCTAGACTGGCAGCCAGACCCCTCTTCTTGAGCAACAAGTACATTCTGTAAAGACCCCTCAAGGTGGAACAGGCATGGATCCCCATAATATTCCATTTACCAAGAGATTTTTCACAGGGAACCGAAATAGTGAGCTTGTTCATGATCTAAAAGTGGCAAGCTATGGGAGTTCATCCTTGGAACTAAGGAACAAATGCAAAATAATGACCTTAAAGGAAAATTAAAAAACAAGCTTAATATATAGTAGATAAATTGGCCTTCAAGCATCATTTCAGAATTTCAGCAATTCTGTCATTGAATCCTTTTAAAATGCTTTTAACATTAAATTTCTTAAAGTGTACATAAGCTGGTTAAACTGGCATTATCTTTCGTAATAAAAAGGAATATACATTGTGATGGGGTGCTCATTTTCTTAGCCACAATGCTAGTGAATGTCTTGGAAGCAGTACCAAATTCAGCAAGTGATATTGATCTATCTTAAAATAAACTAAGCTAAATAATAAAATAGTCTAAGCTAAACACATACAATATACTAGCACATTAAAGGCTGTAGCATACCACACATAATGGATTTCTTGTGGTTCATGAGTAAGCATCAAGTATTGACTGCTCATAATAGAAGCTAGCACAAATTAGGGACGGACAGAAGTCTTAGCAGACTCCAAACACTAAATTACTCTGAATTTCCAAAAAGTAAAAGGAAGCTTTCTTACAAAAAAAAATGAAATAAAAAAGAGCAAGAAATAAATATAAAAATTTATATTTATCCACCAGTGCTTTCTGATGGATTTTGATACAATGACTAATATATCCTCGTTAATAAGCAGTAGAGTGAACCACCTAATTCTGAAAGGTATCTTCCTACTTCATAGAAGAATACTGTTTCTAGAAGATACCTAGGAAGCAAGAATACAGCCTAGATTATTTCTTACCTCGTGCTGTGACACTTATTACTGTGGAAAGTCACATGTAATTCTTTAGTATGTGCCTGGTATAAGAATTTCCTTAATATTTGCATGTTGAGATGCACATTTACCGGGAGAAGGCCTTACAGATTGCTTCCGTCTTATAGCCAAAAGTAAGAGAGCTTGCCAACTATCTTTAATTTGCCCTTATAGTCCCCAAATGTGAAACAAACTGTTTCTATGGCAACCAAAGACCAAACTACAAAACAAAAATAACACTAAAACCAAAAAACAAATATGAAAATTTAGTGATACAGCTGAGTTGTTTCCCTTGCCATAGGATGTTTTTGTTAAAAAACATACTATCACAGTTCATCACTAAAGAAACCTCGAATATAAACTTCATTGTTTCTTGCAGGAATGAACTGATGTTAACTTTCACCATTTTTTGTACATTTCAGCATGTTCATACTTCTCCAAACTTTGGAATTCATTCCAATTTTCATTGTGACTTGCATAATGAGACTGAGACCTAAAGGCTACTACCATGCTGGATTATAAAAAGAGGCTCAATAGCACAATCAGTGGTTTAATTAAAAATATTATTTCTCTCAGCAGACCTCCATTCTCTCACGTTCTTACACCAACTCTCAGTATGACTACTCCCCAATTTTAAAAGGTTAGATGACTGAATTTTGCACTTGAAGTGACATGCTTACTTCCATTACTCCAACATTAGTCCTAAAATCAAGCTCTTTCAGGAATCCAAAAGACACTGTCAACTTATGCTGAAGAACATCAATTTTCCTGATTATGACTGAAGCCCTGTAAGGTTCACCTTATTTTTTCGCTTTGTTGCTTGTCAGTGCCTATGGAAAGGACCGCATTGTATAAAAACAAGTTGTTGTCACTAAAAATCAGTAAACGTGACTGAACACGCAGGTACAATGGTTAAAGAAACTGCAATTTTTATAAGTACTTGTCAAGTGAAATCACACTTTGGAACACCTCATAGTGATGTTTTAAATATCTCTATAAACAGGTACTTCCATTGCCTAACTTTTCTCATTGGTAAGGATTTTTTTCCCTAATGTCTGATTTAAATGTTGCCTTTTATGCTCTAATTTCATGCTATTGCTCCTTATTATGCCATTTTCAGCCACTGTCAATAACACAACAGGGATTCTTGCTGCTCAATTATTTGTAGACATTTATGTCCCTATCATAGTCCCCCTTTGACTCCTTTTCTCCTGGTTGTACATATCAAAGCATGGTTCTGTCTGCAAAGTGTAAAGTGTATATAATGAGATATGGTATTTATCATCCATCATTTGCCTTTGTACCAAAATTATACAAAATTTGCATGTCAAAAGCCTTTCTCCCACTTCTCCAACTGCTAGAGCAGCAAACTCAGTCTGGAATCTAAAAGTCAAGCTGTGTTCCTTCTGTTTCATACATCATCTTTCTAATAAAAGTTCTACAGTGAGACCCAGCTGCAATTCTGCTGATGACGCATGCAACAAAATATATACGGGCTCACAGTACCATTGGCTTGACAGTCATAACAGAAGTGAAAACTAGATGCCACTCAAGCAGTTGTGAGTGACTTGAATTAATCACCTGGGACAGAGTGCTGTCAATAGCTTATGCCGTGTATACCTAGCAGAAGTTTTTCATATAGGTGTAATTTCTGGAGCTTAGCATTGTCTACAAAATATTATCATCCTAGAATATGGATTAAATCATCTTAAGAGATTGTCACAGATTTAAATAATGATTCATATTTTGCTATTTTCTATTGAATTGTTTTCCAAAAGTCCTCAGCTGTCATTAAATGTAGTTCCTTCTTTAACGTGAACTCTCACCACAGTACTTCTTAGACAATGTTCTTCTGATATGTGAGGGTAAACAAGAAAATTAAAAGCTAATTGTGAGTTTTAAGCAGCAACTTCTTGTTTAATTTAATCCATTTGAGAGCTATCTGGAATTAAATCCCCCACTACAGGACACAGGTCCTTGCATAATCTTTCTACCAGGGTGAAACTTGCCAGCAGCTATCCACAGCTCATGTTCAATCCATGGTAGAATGGTATTTCTCTTCTGCAGGTCTTAGGGGCCCTATGTTATCTCCTGGACCTTGCATGACTGTGTATTAAAGAGCTAGCCCTGCTATCCATTCCATGAGGAACTGTCCCAGTCTTACAATTAGGAACACAGTAATTCGTGTGATGGTCAAGTCCATGCTAAATATATCAGAAGGCAAGTACAGACGATCCCCTTCTTGTGGTGAAAACTCCGTGTCATCTGTGAAACCTTTGTAGAGCCACTAACCTGTCAAAAACTCTCTCTGCAAAGAAGTGGCCTTATATTCACGCTGTGTGATGAAGTAGAATAGTTTTATATATTGTACGTCCTGCAGGGCATTTTTTGTATGTTTACCATGAATTTAAGCGTAAGGTCAGTATGCAGGCCTGATGTTGGTGCTACTAGTTACAGTCATCAGACTTCTCAAAAATAATTGGATTTGATTAGATTTGTGAAGTTAGTCTGGCATTGATTAAGATCATAGAGGAAGTAAGTTATCAAAGGTTTGCTGACATGATTGGACTATGATACAGATAGTTTAACACAGATTTCACAGATTAACTGCATTTAATTCTTATGAAAAGTGAGCATTGTTTCACTTGAACTAACAGCATAAGGGCTGGTTCTCCCCTACCCTACCAACCAATATCTAGGAATATAGGCTAAACATTAAAGCACTAAAAAGTTTGTGGGGTTTGTGTTTGGTGTTTTTGGGGGGTTTGGGTTTGTTGTGTTTTTTTTTTAAGCACCTGAATCTGGATTCTGTTTCCTTTCTAGAAACAGTTGACTAAGAGTTTAGAAGTCCTGAAAGCAGCTTTGTATTACTCTTCATATCCATATGCAGTATAAAGAGAGGCCAGAGCAAGCACAGTGAGTAACAGAACAGCTTTTCTTTAGAGTTGTCATGATACAAATGTTCCTCGGCAAAATATAAAGTATCAAGACAAAGGAAAATGATAAATTAGGACTGGACCGTGTTTCTTTCATAAGAACACTGTTAAAAAAGGATGCACTAAAGTGAGGTAAGCTGAAACATGCAAAGGAGCAATGACTTAGACTTCTGACAGAAATAAGCAATTTGATTCCAATCAGAACAATTCATAGACTTTGTATGAAAATACTATACTTAAGAACAAAATACCTGAAGAGATTAAGGCAGAAACAGCAAAATATGTAAAATGAAGAGTCCCTGTGATAGTAACTAAAGTGCTTGTGCACTTAAGTTTGTCAATGCAAAATAGCATCATTAGGCATGCTAGAAATCTGGACTACCTATTCTCTAAGAACATTTGACATTAGATGTCACAATGTATTTCTTTATTACATCACATCATGTTGAGGCTGACAGGTTATTTCTAACAATACTACTATATTCAAAATGCAGAGATGGAAACCTTTCCTAAAGCTATCTTCTCAGATTATTGCTTTTTAAATATATTTAATAAAAAAAAAAAGTTAGTTAATGGAGACTGTAAATGCACTACTGAGCTACTCTCTATTTGTGGTATTTTAAATTTGATTGAAAACAATTAGCAGACGAGAGAAATGCCTGTGAGCATTCATTAAAATGAGGCTTGTGGATTGTGACTGTTGAATTTCACTGTGCATCTGGAGCTGTTTACACTGATGGCACAGTTTTCCAGCATAATAAAAAAGGGACTGTTCCCTATAAAGGTTATGCTGGCAAAAAAATAAAGTGTATTAAATTTTTCCAAAACTTCCCATTGAAAAACCAGCAGCTTGCTACCCACAGGGAATTTCTCTATCGATGACGATGGCTCATGGACAATTTAATTTGTTGTTTAGTTTAACAGCTTGTAAATCCCTCTTCTATAAATAACATGCAGTTCTAAAAGCTGACTGCTAATGAGCCAATTGACCCTAAAGGTCATACTGGCAGAATCCCCCATTGTTTGCTTAAGGATATAATTTTCATTTCATCTAACTGGAAACTGACATTCAAGCATAATGTGATGAGAAATTAAACAAAAATATTGCATTACTGCAAGGACTATGCTATTGTTTTATCTTTGAGAAAAAAAATTGTTAGCTTGGACCGAAGTGCTACCAAGGCAGTCAGCTGATGAATATGTAGCACTCAAATGGACTCTAGGAGGAAATGACTACACTCAAAAATATCTAGTGAACAAGTTCAGCATCAAAGTGAGCATGTTCTGAACCTGAAGATTCAATTTTCTTTTTCATTAAAACCAAATTCAAATCCAAGACTCATCTCAAAGTGAAGTTAGTGGGGTAAGCAGATTTTATTAAGGTTTTGCTTGTTTTATATTAGAAATTTTTGTTGCTGCCTGCCTTTTTAATATTGAATGGATAGAAGAATCTTAGTGAAAATTTAAACTTAATGCACTAGAGGACAAATAATATGGACATCAGTCCTAACTTTAAAATAATTAATACAGTAAAAATCCTTAAACCTGTTTAACCCATTCTATGTACCCAGGAGTCTGAAAAGAAGCCCAGAATTAAGTGTGAGGCTGCTATTTTACCTTACACTTTCTCAGTATCTACCATAGTAGGTACACTCATATTTCACTCTTTCTGCTGCATTCTTAGTGCACCTCTTGCAAAAGAACTCCAAATTAAACATTGTTAAGCTTCTACCAGCTGTACATCAGCTCCAGCATTGCTTGTGTGATTTCAACTACATGCAACTCAACAACTGGAGTTGTGAAGAATCAAATAAGAATACTAACGACGTTACCTCTTGAGGCAAGACCACGATCCCTCCTTATCTTAGATTAGCAACAGGAGCTGTCAAAACATATTTTTGGCTTTTTGTTTCAATGTGCATCTTGAATCCTGAATTACTGGTTAATGTCTAACAGTATACCCAAAAGTGAAATATTTAACAAATACAGGAGAGAAGATGCATTACTCTGCAGAGTTAATCCAGTAAAACTAAATAATGTAAATGAAGTATGCAATACATTATAATTTTCAACACATTAATTTGGGATAATTATGGTGATTAGGTAACCAGTTATCTGATCAGACACACATGAATAGCTCAGTAATAATACCTCAGATACATGAAATATATTGACAGGTATCTCAATACCTTCATAAACCTCCAATATCTACTAAGGAAAGCATCTCCGCAAGAAATACTATTAGTATACATACATTATTTTTATCAAAACATTAGTTATATAAAAGCTCAAAATAATAAACCACTTGGCCAAAGTACACTGATTTTATACAAGATAACTTTGTGCATTATTCCAGCTTCTGGGTATACATCTGAAAATTCAGCGTACTTTAAGAGGACTATCTCTGCCATTTAGATCATAGCAAATGTAACATATACTAACAGATTAAAATTGGTGCTGATACTTCACAAATCAATACGAAGAAAATTATAGGCTGTATCTGGGTAGATGACACCTCATTTTTATATTTATGCATATTCAAAACTTAACAGAAGTTATGTGCTCTGCATGTCCCATTTACATCTCTAAAGGTTCAACAACAGGCTATTCAGGTATTCAAAAATCTCCATGACAGTGATTTGGGTTGAGCATCTGTTTGCCCTAAATAAAAAGTGATGACCATATTTGTATTCTACTAGGAGCTGTTTATCTTTCAGTATAGTTACAGCTCAGCTCTTTATGAGATCTTTGCATTCCATCATGCTTTCCCCTATTCTTAAAGGTGAAGTTAAGAGGTCAAATTAACTGACAGGAAGAAGCAGCAAACATTGCTTGCTAGACAGAAGTGTGAGGATTACAACAGTTTTCAGAAAAGATCTTCTTATATCCTTGAGTTTCTAATTAAAAAATAATGAAATATTCAAATATCTCTAAGTTTCTTTTTACTTTGTCGTGCAGTGACAGACAAGCAGTATCAGCAAGAATGAGTAATCATCTGCTTAATGACCCATCAACATAATATTCAAGAATTAGTTTTCAGTGTGTATATGAGGGCATTTACTCTAGCATTACCTGGTTGCACTCTCTCGTAAGATCCGTGTTCTTTCTAGCTACAGCACAGACTTGTACCATCTTAGTCAACACAGATTCAAACAGAATTTTCTACTGTAAGGAAGCTTTCAAGGAAAAATGATGTAAACATCCTTTATCTGATACTATTTGTCAGTTTAATGCAATGGGAACGTTTTCCAAGACATCAGAAAAAATGTATGTTTTGGGATTTTTTAAATCCCAAAAGAATAAGTTAAATGTTACGCATCAAACACCCAGCCCCACAAAAAGTGATAAAGAACTGCAATAGTAATTCCAATTATGGATATTTCAGGATATGCCAGATTCTTGTATGCAAATACAGTGTTTAGAGATTACCCATTTTTTGTCTATTGATCAGCAGGGCTCATAATTTCCACTGCTATGTTCTCCACATTAGTGTTTTGTTTAGAAAGTCTGTAGAGATGCCTTCAATAGTCATAAGACTATTGCATTAAATGTAATTCCCAGACCTTGCTGTCAGTTTTCTTCCTAGCTTCCTGGTGTCATCCTCAGCCAAGACCACTTGTTGTCCTTCTGTTTAGGGCATTAGAGTTCTCTCTCTGGAGGCTCCTGCTAGCACTGGAGTATTCTTTGGTGTTTTCTGCTAAAAAGACTAAATTTGTACTCCCCTTCTCAATCATCGTGAAAAAAAAAAAAAGAAAAAGTCACAGTCCAAAAACTGCAGTTTGTCTTTGCATAAACAAGGCTTCACTTTGATGTTTTCCACAGCCAACATTGGTGCAAGAAAGATGTCATGCTGTCCACACAACAAAGCTGAAGCTAAATGACAGGCCCCATTATCCAAGCAACATTTCACATTACCACTTGATACATCCAGCTTTTATATATGATTCCTTTGCTGATACAAGAGGGAAAGTGCTGCTTCTCCATCTTTTTCTTTCTCCTTAATAAATTAAAAACTTTCTTATTCAATCTCTTAAATAAATAAATAAGAGAAGATGACAAGGAGTTGAGGAGGTTTAAATGGCATGAAACTTGTATTTTGGAGCATAAAACTGCTGGAAAATGAATTAAATAATTTCTTATTTCCTTAGAATTAGTCACAGTTGATACTTTCACTGCTGCAGAAACACAGAAACAAGGTTTTGTGGACTTTTGTTTTAGGAAGAAAATACCGTATACATGCCGGTTTTCATTTGTTAGCCATTTAATTGCTTGGACTGATGAATATGAATTAGTAGCATTATGCTAGTATAGGTTGTTTGTTTATGCTAGTATGTTTATTTACACATAATATGTTTGGGTTTACTATCTTGGAAACCACAAACTTCTGTGCATCAAATTTATGGCAGAGACTTACGATACAACAAAGTGTCTGCAAACAATACTTAAATATCTTCATTAAAGAGCTATTGAAATCTTTGCGTTACAAGAGTTAATTGTTTAACGTTGCTGGAGAGCCTAGAATTAACAATTTATTGTGTTGAACTAATTGTTTGTAGACATGAGAGATGGCAAGGTACTATGAGAAAGAATAGAACACTTGATTACTGTGACATATTTGCTTTATAATTCATTGCAGTCCCTCAGATTTACATGAAATTCCAAGTTACCAGAGCTTCCCTTTATCCTCCAAAATGGAAACTAACTCACCTTTAATTTCTCTGTCCAATGTGTCTTAATCATACCAGCTCCCTCCTATCAAACATTGCACCTCAGCAATTTCATACGGCAGAACTTGTAGATAGAAGTATATAAATGGAAGTACAATAGATATTTCGCTCACATCACAACTGTAGGAATACAATTTCCTTGTGTAAGTACAAGTCAGATCCAGCTTTGTAGGGACATTGAGTCCAGGTAAAAACCCCACCTAATATGTTAATCTTATTGTAGTCACCCCATTCCTACCAGTTACAGATGCTGCTTTGCCCCTCAGTAGAAGGGGCAATTTTAGATGCTGATGTGCAACATAGCTGTGTAAATACTGGCCGTGGTAGTTTGGGAGCAAAAGCTGTCCAGCTGTTAGCACTTTCTAGAATGCAAATTGTTAACTGCTTATTCTCTGATGGGGAATGCATGATCATTCTCAGGTCAGAGCTTGGATTTCTAGATCAGAACAGAATACTGAGAAACCTAGAAGAGCACAATAAAGACATTTAAAGCCTTTAAGTATTGTGTATCAATGAAAAAATAAGTGTTTGTAGCTAGAATAATTTCACTTTATTCATAGGCTGGCAATGCAGGGCAATACTCTATCTGAAAGAGTTGCACAAAGGATTTTATTGGACTAATCGGAGACCTTGGTGAACAGACCTAATTATTAAACTGCCATGGAAACATCAGCACAGTTCTAGGTGATTGATAACTTGTTATTTCCAAAACATGAAGAACAGGAAGAAGGAAATATTTGGATAACAAATAATGCATAAATGTGAGGGGAAATGTCATACCTTTAAAGTATGTTGCTCTTTTATGGATCTACTTTTATCTCATCCTTTTATCCATAATCATCATAAAAAGCAAAACAGAAGTCATTTGCAGACATTCTCTTCAGGCCTACTGTTTTTCCTTAAAACACTGTAGGAAAAAAATGCCTAGGACCTCTTATCGTATGGGACAAATAAAATAGCAAACAAGATGAAAGCAAAACTGCTAAAGGGGATTGTTACACAGATGTGACCAGGGTTCAGTGTCCATATGTGGACATGATTACCCTAGTAGAGATTAAGAAGCAGGACGTTAGGCAAACCCAGTGATGTAACTTCTTTTCACTGGCTTTAGCTGGCTTTGGATTACAGCTTCACTGAAATTACAGAAGATTCTCAACTAGTTGGAATCTGGATGGACAGTTTATGGAATGTCATTACCTAAAGCCTTCTGGATCATAACTGTTACAAAAAAAACTTATCTGTCTAGAAAGCTACCCTGATTATTTAGTTGACAGCCTAATACATTATGTTGTAAGAAAGGGGAATAGCAGAGTTGTCAAATAAATCCTTGCATTTCAAGTATTGGAATGAGAAATCTGCATGCTTTCTTCCAGGTTTACTGATAATGTGTTATTCCCTTTTACAAGATGCACCCTTCCATTTTTTGCCCAAGATAAGCCCCCTGCATTTCCTCCTTGCAACCCAGCTGAGAACAGGCAATAATGGCTATTTGTCCAAGATCTCCACATGTCAAAGCCACTCATTCAGAAGAGTAGCACTTGCTGTGTATGCCAGTCAACTTCAGAGCATACACTCAGCAGGGCCAAACTACCTAAGGAAACACTGCACTCACAGTGCATGCAGTGCAGGTCTAAGCTAAACATCACTGATGTTTAGAATACTCTCCTTTAGTCCCAACTCCCTCAGAAACACAAACAGCTAATCCATAATAAGTACATTTATTCCCTGTCTTGTGGACAGCACATTCTGGATTCAGGGCATGTTCAAACCACTACTTATCTCTATCTGCTTAGATCTAGAAATACAAACATATCATTGAAATGTAAAATTTCTGAGCATGGGAACAGCAGCCTGTGCCACATGATCTCCACTGAGGTTGCTGTAGAGTGAATAAAAGCCAAATTCAAAGTAATGTTAGAAATAATTTTAAACAGAGCAACCTTCATTTCGTCTCACTGATGTGATGCAGAAAAGGCCTTTCATGAGGGAGGGATAATTCTGAAATTTTGAAGGTCCTTTTCAAATGCTTTTAAATGATTATCCAAAGCATCCCTCTGGTATAAAAAGCACTCTGGAGTAATTTTTTTGTCTCCCAAAAATACCCATCCTCATTTGGACTACTCAGAAATACCTTTCCCACATAGTACTTCCATTCCACTCTTAGGTACCTCACAGGAGTGCAGGCATGCAAATAATTAATTTACAGACCAAAAATTAATTGTTTCAGAATTTTAAAACAAGTAAGAAATTCTAGATTGTTCTATTTAAAAATATTACTAAGGAGTGAGGCAGTTCAATATTGAGAAAAACATTTCTTAATCTGTTGGTCACAGTAACAAGACTCAGTGGAAGGTTCTTGTTCAGTAGAAGCTGAACAACATCACAACTACGTTAAAAGAGACTATAATCAAATGACAGAAACATGAAATCTGGTATTTTCTATTACATTTTCTTCAGTTAGAATATATTCTGTTAATTTGGCTAAGCTATTGTATAGTCTGCTTTAATACAAATAGCAAAGGCGGCTATCCTGGTCTCACAGGACATGCACAAGTTTTAAGGTAAGGTTCCTGTTATATTGTATTTTCTGTGTGGCCCTATACAAGTCCTTGAACTTTATAGTTTCAGTTCTTTAATTTGTGGAAAGTTGTTAATAGCACATTGTTACAACACAGATTTGTTGTGTGGGTAACAGTTAACCTAGGCGTTCAGCTACTCCAGTAATGGAAACTGACAATGTACATTATAAGCGACAGAAGTATAATACATCCCTTTCAGTTCTCTTAGACTCTTGATGGACTCAATCTCTCAAAAAAAAGATCTTGCACTGTCTTGAAATCCCAGAGTCTCTGAAGTCTAGCTATTAATTAAACTATTAGTGTGTTCTTTCTCTGCTCCACTGTGGAGGCAAATAATCAGGCTAATGCTTGAGGAACCTCTAGTGAATAACAGCAATTTTTTTTTTTAACTCCCATTATGATTTCATCTCTCACCATTCCAGGATCATTTGCTCCTTTTTAACTTCTTTTCTACCTTTCCACTAACCTCAAGCAATATAAGAGCAAATTGTCCATATTCTTTCTTTATTTGATGAGATAGACTTCAAAAATCGCCTAGCTTGAATGTCACATTTTGATATTTTCTTCAGAGACTCTATAATTTAAACTAAGTTTGCCTTCCGTACTTTTTAGACAGACATCCATAAACAAAGGACAATATCTTGGTATGTAACATGCCCATTTAAATGACGTTATGATTAAAAATCATTTATTATCCAGATATCAAACATACCTTAAACAAACAATTCACTTATACCATACCAAAAGGGGTTATAATTAAAAAAATAACTGGTTAGTATTCACCTTAGTAAATTAGATCTATCTTGTTGTCAGAAAACTGAGTACAGGAGAGGACAGCTGGCAAGAGCACTGATTTTTTTTTTGTTTCTGGCCACCCCATGTTAAATAAAAAGTATGGCATGCAGCACATTGCACAAGAACATTATCAGCAAAGCACATAGAAATAAGTCAGGAATATTTTTTCAGAGAATTGCACATAAAATAAGACAGGCACAGAGTAAAGGGTAATGAGAAATTGACCATTGTTCTGAAGTATCTGCTTGGGAACTATATAAATCCCCTTTATTGATCTATGTATTACAATGACAATTCCTACTCAAAAATTCAGGTTTTTATAGTTTCCTATAACTTCTTTAAGCTTACTGCATATTTTTACAAAAACAGGATCTGAATGTCCTTTTTTCTTAGCTCAAGGAATTAATCTTTCAGAGAACTAGATATTTTATTTCTAATCTTTGCCTTTTGTGGTTTTGATTCCAATGCCTTTCTTTACTCACACTTACTAATATGTTCAGTATTACTGTGAGAGAGAGCAAAGAAGTCATAGCCTGGTCCCCTGATATGGCAGAATAACACTTCCTAATAAACCTGAACTCATTTAGGCTACATCAAATACACAGCCCCAGGAATGCATCTGAGGCTTAGTATCCCCCTTTCATGTACAGTCTTTCTTTATACACTTATTTTCATGGAAAGACACTCCAGAATCACAGGAGGAAGGAAGGCGCTACAGATTTTGCACTTGTTTAGAACTTGTATCATGAGGGGAGCAGGTCTCAGGAGGCCTCTTCCAAATTGATTTTTTCAATGATTCTATGCAAAATATGATAATACTCTCTAGCATCATGCTTCTGTGATATTCACTTCCTGCAGGTTAGCTGTGCAGTGCGGATGCTCATTCCCAGCTCTGTCAGTATTGTCCACAATGTGTGTATCACACTGAAAGATGCATTGACAATCAAATTCAGGCTTGAATCTGTGACTTCAAGAAAAACTTTTAGTTATCTAGGGGTTTTTTAGCATCAGCACTGACATCATCAGGATCATTGTAGGTCTGTATCTAATACATGTATGAATTAGTAGTGATAGGGTAATTCATC
>JANHGB010002188.1:0-19342 GCA_026283785.1 Coracopsis vasa | reverse complement strand
CCCTTTTTCCAGTCGTCAGGAACTTCACCTGACTGCCACGATTTTTCAAATATGATGGACAGTGGCTTAGCAACTTCATTCGCCAGGATGGCCAACAGCACTTGGAAAAAAGCACAGGGAGAATGGCAACTCAGTCACCAAGATACCTCATAACTCCTTTACTCCAAGTATCCCTTTAACAGAGGCCAGATGAGTTAAAAGGACAGCCTGTTGGGTTTGCTCTGAAGTTACCATGTGAAAGGGATCAGTTCCCTCAGTTTTTCCTGCCCTCTTAGGAATGTTCAAGACCCTCTTAAGAGAATCTGCTGAGCCATTTTGGGTGCATTGACTGTTGGCACACTCATGCAACAGCCTTATCTACCTACAAGTCATCAGCACCATGGATGGGAAGATCCCACTTAGACACAGAAAGGTACTTGCATGCCTAAAACAAATGCAGCTGGGATGCAAAATGTTGCTTCCAAGAAAAATCCAATAACTTGGAAAACCTTACCGATAGGTTTGATAAAACCAGGAATTTATCATGAAAATTCCCCAATATCTTCCCTTTTAGGGGTGTGTAAAAAAAGATCAGTTTCATTTCCTCTGCTGAAATGGATCACCCAGTCATCTTGGTCTTGGATGTCATCTGAGACTACCCTGACTTGAGGTACTCTTCCTGAGAACCTAAACCATGACATAAGGTTGATTGGTCTACTGAGCATCCCAGGTCCTTATGGGAAGCCAGGTAGCCTGAGACAGGACACCATCTGTTAGACTGGCTTTTTCTGGAAACTCATCTGTTTTCTGACAATAGTTTGATCAAGTGCATGTGTCTGGGTAATTTTATTCTTTTTTAGTTCAGATGAATCAGCAGACTTGAGTCCAAAAGCTGTATAAGTTAAAAAAACCCCCTTCTGTCAGTCTACAGCTTCCCAAATGTTTTCAATTAAGTTCTCATCTATACCAACCTCTAAAAAGATCTTGACTTCTAAAGCATGAAGCATCCTCCCATTGTTATTTCTCTGCCTCAATACTCAAATGCACAGTTAATCCTCATGCTAGAGCAAGTTCCCTTCTGATGTTCTTTGGTGGAAGTATTGACATTTAAAATAACATAGGTGGCACCCATAGTGGTGGACAATCCCTGTTACATAGCTGGGGCTGAAAGCTGTCCACAAACTCAAGCACTTCAGTAGTGATTTCCACTGACAACCATAAAAGCTTGGGCATTTGCTTGCTTTTTAGTGATAAATAGTCACTCTGGAGCACTATCAAATCATCTAACTGGTATTATTTTTGGCTAGATATTTATATTGCAGCAATGCCTCACTACATAAAATTTGCAGGCTAAAACTCCAGCATCCTGGGTGCTGTACAAGCCTAGTAAACTATCCTGTCTCTTAGGAAATTCTCCTCTAGATCAATAGGCAGAACCATGCAAAAGAATGATGTAAGGGGCAAGCCATGACAAGGAATGAATAGGACAGCAGAACACTGACAGGGCTATCATGGGAATAAAATACAAAGATGCTATTAATGTCACATCAAGGTTGCACAACCAACAGAAGAAAAATGAAACAATAAGATTCTTACAACTTCCCAAGAATGGCAATGCTGTCATCTCATTTACTGTAAGGCCTGTAGCTGAAAGCACATTTACAGAGGTATTTGAAACGAGGTGTTGAAAAACACCAAGGAATGAGAATATGATGCATGTGCAACAGGGCTGAATTATTACTGCTGGTTTATCTGTAGGTTTCTGGTTTTAATAATAACTCTTGGAATATCTGGGGGGTTTAGAGAAGAAACAAGGAAAATTAAACACAGAAAGAAAAATGCAAAATCTTTGGCAAAACATCAGGTTGCCCTAACTAATAATAACCTTCTGCTAGCAGCTATTGATATGGACTAAGAAGTGTGTGCCTCCCAGTGCCCTTATGCCTTGGAAGTGTGAATCATAGAATCTTTAGGGTTGGAAAGGACCTTAAGATCATCTAGTTCCAACCCGCCTATGGGCAGGGACACCTCACACTAAACCACGTCACCCAAGATGCTCTGACTATGGGGATCAGCACTTTTGTTAGCTTCTTGACAGTTTCCACCTAACAAAATTATTCAGAAGTCAAAGAAAGTCAGTGAGGACCATTGGGGTGACAGCCTCAGATTCTGAATCTGAGATGAACACGCCATGTTTCATATTGGAAACCTAATACATGAGCAAAGTTAGGCAATTTTAAAAGACATTTTCCCACATCACTCAAAGCAGCAAAGGATTTTTCCCCCAAAATGACAGAAAATCAAACTCACCTTTGTCTTGAGAAGTAGAGACCTTGCAAGCTTGGGAAACTGTACTTTCAAGGGCAATGTGTCAGTCTATTATGAATGAGAAAAACAAGACTACAGTACCAGGGTTCACTACCAGACTGGCTGACCTAAGAACATGCAGCTCTTCGTTGCGCTGTCGCTGCTTACTGACATTCGTATCAAGGATGAGTATTAACAGCCAAATGGATTGTAGTTACAGAATGAGGTAAAGGGGGTGGAAAAAGCAGCAGAAGACAGTAAGAAATCCTTTTTTTTATATGAATAAAGTTTTATTGAATTTTAGACAATTAGAAAGAACAAAGAAAGAGGAGCAAACAGTCTCATGGAGGGTAGGAACCAGAGGAGCTTTCCCAGTAGAGGAGGGGACCTGCTGAGGGCAGTGTTCCTGTAAATGTCACACAGGGGTTGTTACAACAGCAGAGAGAATGTGTCTGGGCTTTTCTTTGATTGTTTTCCTTTGTGTTTTCCCCTCCCACATTAAGGTTTCTAAAGCCACTCTTCTTCCCCCTTCAATCCTACCACCCAGCAGCAAAGTGAGCAGACAGGCAGGAAAGAGGATTGCTCTGGTAGAACGTGTGTAGACACACACAGAGCAGCCTCCTGCCTGCACTGCTGCAGGTGTTTGCACCCATTCTGGATGGAGTTGTGTTTTGGGGAAGGAAGGGAGGTTGGATTTCTTTATTCCCCCTCCTTTTCCTTTCATTTTGTTTTTGTTTTAAGCAAAGAAGGCACAAATTCTCAGCCAAGCTTCAAACCTAGTGCTGCCTGGGAGCCCCCAACCTCCCAAAAAGCCAGTTTGCCCATGTGGGAACCCAGCCGTCACCTCTCCCCTCCTCTTCTTCAGAGTCTGTGCTTGCATTTGAAAGGTACTGCTGAGGCAGAGGGGCCTGCCCAAGGTTTGTGCACTGCTAGGGAAAGGAAAGCCGTGCCAGGATAAGGAAAGTGGGGATGAGGAAGAGTCTGTTGGCTTAAACAGACCCTTTATCCAATGTGAGAGCTACAGAAAGTCACCTGTGACTCCTCACATTGCTTTTCCAAGAGCAGACCTGAGAAGGCTCTGGTGCTTTTGGAGGTGCTCACTGGCTTTACATGTGCAAGGGTTGGTGTTATGCAGGAGGGCTGAGACACCCATCCAGGCATGGTCCCTTTGAGCCAGTGCTCTCTAAGAAGGTAAGTTCCAGCCCTCCAAATGGCACCAGGTTCCTTCAGCAGCTTCAACTCTTGGCTTTTATTAAGGCTATTTAGTTGCAATAGAAAAAGGATAGGTGCCAGCCACAGCCTCCTCCCTGCTGCGAGGAGATGGCAGAGCCACTGCCAGATGCCACCAGTACCCGGCCCCGGGACATTGAGGGAAGTAAGGGAGGCAGAGAGATAGCATGTGGGCTTCCACAGGGCTGCCCTCTCCGTTAAGCCCCTGCTTTCACTCTTTCTAAGGAGATGTGGAAACAAATCCTGCTGACCTCAGTGTCTGTGAAGTCTGTGCGTGTGGGAAAGCGGGAAGGAAAACTGTGATGCCTCCATGTGAGGGCCCCAATCACAACACATGCTCTGCAGGGGCAGCACTGCATAGGCTGGCTAGGAAAAACCCACCATGCAAATACCAAAGCTCTGGGATTTGAAGCCACTTGCCCCAAAGCAGAACAACCCAGGCACAGCAGATGCCTCTGGACCTGCCTTGCTGCTCTGCCACACCACCTTGCTCCTCTCTGCCTCCTGAATAACCCCAGCAACAACCAAAACCGAAACCAAAAAGAAGCAAGCCCTACAGAAGCAGCAGTAGCAGCGATGCACCCTCACCCTGCACCGAGTGTCTCAGGGGAAGATGCTCAGACAGCTGCATCCTCCACAGCCATGAACAACATGAACTCTGGTGGTACCTCAAGCTAATGCAGGAAGAACACCCACTCTGAGGAGGACCCATGTGTGTCTGTGTGGGCTTGTGTGCGTGTTGGGGTGGGGAAAGAATTGCAGAAAATAAATACAAATGGTCCCCAGTCAGTGCCTTTAGCCAGCCATCCCCTTGGCCAGGCTGGTGGCTGCACCTTCATCTTGCCCCTCCAGCCTGGTCCATACCTCCTGGCCCTGGTGCGTTGCCCTTCCTCATCCAACAGTGGGACTGGGGCCATGGGGAGGGAGCTGGGGCTGCCGTGTTGAGGCATACCCTGCCTCAGCACCTCTCCCTGCCCCGATGCAGGCTGTCGTCCTCTTGGAAATAAAACAGCAACAACAACGGAAAAAAATAATATATATATCTCCCCAAACCTCCCTGAAAGACCCAAATGGATGGAATCGAGCCCTAGAGGGAAACAAAAGCAAAAGTCCCCCCAGGGTCAGGGCTGGGTGCACACCCCAGCCAGTGCCCAGCAGCTGCGGAGCACATCCCAACATCCCTGCTCCTCCGGCCTTGGCACATCTGCAGCATCCACCGGCACAAGGAGCTCCAATGTGGCACAGCCGAGGATGTCCCACCAGCCAGCAGCAGCCTCCGGAGGGGAGTGCAGGGGGAGAGGCAAGCGTGTGTGTCCCCTGCCACCTCACTGCCTTTCAGGAAGGAGTAGGGTCTCTTTGCCCCCACCAGGTAGGAGAGGTCCCTTGCTCGGCTCTCAGCTGCCGGTATGGCCCTACACAAGGGAGCCAGCGCGGCTCTGAGCGGGCACCATGACGGGGACAGCCCCGATGCGCTCCAGCGTGGCTTGGCTGACAGCATAGGAGCGAGTGTGCGGCAGCCGTGGCTTCCTGCTGACTGAGCCATTGCTGCGCATCACCTCCTGAGGAGACGGTGCCGTGCTGGCCGTCACCACCAGCGTCTTAGGGGGAGCCGGGGATGGGTGGCCACCATTGGCATAGACGGGGCGGGTGCTCGTGCTCCCCGAGCGGGAGAAAGGGGGCTGGTGGGCATCGTTGGCGTTGCTGAAGCGGGTGAAGGAGTCTGTGGCATGGTTGGCTTTGGGGTCATTCCAGTAGCGGCTGTTGTAGGTGTTGGAGGAGGTGAGGGTGTCGTTCTCTGATGAGGATGCGTCGGCGTGGAATGTCTTCGCAGTAGAGGAACATTTGGGCGGCAGGTCGTCTTCCCTGTGAGGGAGAAGGTACATGGAGGATGCTGTCCCACTTGCCCAATATCTCCCCACCACATCCTGCTGGGGTCAACACCATCAATTCCAGGTGAAGGACAGTTCCAACATGAGCCAACATTGTTCCTTGGCTCATTTACTCACCCGTCTTTGCAGGACCCACCCCTTTGCACATAAATTCCTCTGTGTGCCTACCACTGAGGCAAACAATCCACACTTATGTGTCTAGGGGGACAAAACCAGTGGCTGTATCAGCCACTAGTACTTCACAGGTAGTAAGTATGACTGTACAACCAATGAAACTGATTCTTAGCGGAGCTGCAGGTAGCCACCAGAGGGAAACACTGCGGCAGTAACAGCAAAGATCAAAGTTCTATCTCCAGCACTTTTCAGCTATCACTACCTGATGTGGTTCTGGATCCCCAACACGTCATTCTTCTACAGAGCTAACACCAAGTCAAAGCTCTCAATAAAGACAATATTGAAAACAAGATATGTGATTACCATTCTTCATTTGCTCCCTTCATTTTCTGGACATACAAGGACATCTTCCCCTGACCCACTAGAACAAACCCAGGATTAGCAAGAGTAAGGGTTCTGACTGCCTTCCTATCAGCTGCTGCTTTTGCTAAGCAGTCAGAGGTTCCCTGCCACCAGCTTTCCCTGCCTCTTACCTTATCTCATTGGGAATCTCCTCCTCCTCTTCTTCTTTGTGTTTATTTTTCCAGTAAAACAGTGCCACGGCCACCAACACAATGCAAACCACGAGCACAACAGCACCTGTGGCCACCGCTCCTGCAATCAGGCCAATACTTCGGGGATGGGCTGCAGGGACAATTGAATAGAGAATGGAGAAGAAATCAGGGCTGAGCTGTGGCCATTCATGAGCATTTGAAGCTACCGTGGCTTGGAAGGGGAAAAAGGCAACGTCCCCTTTCCAGGGCACAACAATCTTCTGATAGAGAGGCACGTGATGGCTCACAGCACACATGGTTACATGCTTTACTGTCACAAGGCAGAAGCAGGTAACCTAAGCCTCCCTTGGCAAAATACTTACGTGCAATGACTTGCAGGTCCAGAAGGCAAGTGCTGGTTCCAATGGCATTTGAAGCCACACATTGGTAAAGACCTGAGGACACAGTGCTGATATTTCGGAGAGTGACAGTGCCCTGGACTTGGTCTAGTCAGAGAGAAAAGAAGGATTTAAATCCCTCCCCTCCTTGAGGAAAACCATGAAAAGGCAAAGCCAGCAAATAGAGAATTTTGATGTGAGAAATAAATCGGGAAACAAGCTTGAGATGGAAGCACTGTGTGTGTGTGTGTGCATGCACACACCACCCCTCCCAACCATGGGCAAGATTAGGTCTTAAGGAGCTTACACTAGATGTTTCTTTTTCTTCTTATAGCTGAATTTCTGCAAATGAAAGCTTGGGACTCTCAGCATTGCGTGAGAAAAAGGAGGAAGAAGGATATGTTCCATTATCTATACCCAGACCCACCTATCAAGTTCAGTCCTGCCCTGCACAACCCCTGCACTCCCATCCCTGGGCTTCCCACCTCATGCTCTGTCAATTTTCCTTATTCCTGAATTACATAAAATGAAAATGCTTGTGTATTCTTAAGATACAGAAAAATAAAGGGCAAAAGTACAGCTATCACTACTTGGTCAGGACACCTAGGCTTAGAAATCTTATGGATGGGACTTGGAGCGGGACAATACCCAGCCTGATCAAAGCCTGGCTTTTACATACAAATGAAAGGTAGCTATAGCAGAGAACAGGGATCTTGGTGCGAGAAGCTGGCAGTATTTTCTTGGGATGATTTTGCTTCCCTTCTCCCAGTTTGAAATCTATGATCCTTTCATTTGGTTTAAAATGCAGGTGAGTCAGCAGCTGAGACCTCCAGCCACATGCCAACATCTGGCAACCATGTTCTTTCTCTCCCATTCAACCAGATCCTTGCTCCTCAATGGGAAACATGTTTCAGTACCAAAAACCCATGAAAGTTTAAGTGGCCACTGGAGGGTACCTAGTCCACCATGAGCTCTAGGAATCTTTGTTCCAATAAAGTGACCATGCAAGTGATGGCAAGCACTCAATGAGCCATGCCACCTCTGGCAGCCCAGAGAAAGGAAAGCCCAGGCTGTCACTTGGGAAATAAGAGGATAATCAAAGAATGAGCACCTTGTGTGGCAGTTGGGGGTAACTTGGGAACATTGTCCAGTTTCTCCCAGAGGTATGTTGGTCGGGGAATGCCTTCTTCCGAGCTGCAGGTCAGTGTGATATCGCTGCCCACGTCCAGGGACCCCTGGATTCTGCAAAGCGGGGCAGATGGAGGAACTGCGAGAGAAGAGGGGAGGGTGACAGCAGGTCAGGAAATACAACCAAACAGTGGAGTTCAGGCTGTTTCTGGGTACAGGCTGCTGGGGAAAGCAAGGACACTGGCAAGAGCTGACAAAGGGATAAGAGGGAGGCAGCAGACATGTTACCCTTAGGGTTTGCGGGGTGACAATTCACAAAGATTCCTAACCCACCAGCCCATCAAGGTTACAGACCACTGCTGACTTTCACAGGACTCAGTTCTCTCAGATCCCTCCCTAGAGAAAAAGGTGAACATTTCTGTCTTGGAGACAGTAAGGGTGGTGAGAGCTAATAGAGGTTGTTGTGGTCAGGTTTTGCTTTCATATCCCTATAATGGCAAACGCTCTGGACTATTTAACATCCTAGGGATCATCCAGTATTAACTGCTTTCATGAAAAGGAAGCAAAGATCTATAGTCATTCTCTTCTCCTCAAAACTCTTATGGTCCCTTCAGCTCTCTAGGATGCCCTCATACTTAATTCATGCTTCTTTGCAACTCCACAAAAGTTTTTCTTCACTGTATTTTGAAACTCCATTACATATTGCCTACATATGAAGACTGTGTGCCCTACAAACTCCTACAATACTCCTACATTCCTCACCACAGGATGCCAATGGGTTTCAGTGTGTATGCTATCATATTTCTCTGCTATGATGCACTGTCATGCACAGAGAGTCCTTTGTCCCTCTTTCTCCCATCTCCCCCATAATACCAACAAACGCACCCAAGACAGTAAGTCCAATGACTCCAATATTCCTGACGCCTCGGTCGGGAAGATTGTTGACTAAGCACTGGTATGTGCCAGTATCAGATAGCTGAGTGTTGTTAATGAAGATCGAGGCACTGGTGGTTGGCATTGTCACAGCAAACCCCACTCGCCCATAGAATTGGGGTGCACCACCAAAGATCTGACCCCCTTGGTAGAGAATAACCTGGAAAAGAAAAGAGAGCTCAAACAAAACTGAGTAAGGACGAAGAACAGCATGCAAAATGTGAGCTTCCAAAGCCAAAAGGACCAGTTCCTTAAAGATCACTAAATAACCAGACCTCAGTATACAATTGTCCAAGGCAGACCCATCCTAGCAGAGGTGTCTTCTCTAAAAGAACACACTCTGTAGCCTATTTTATGTCAATAAAAACGTTCACAAACTTAACAGAACAGATAGATACTCAGGTCTTCCATAGCTGGATTGGCAGTACCAGCCTGCTTCATATAATAGTCATCACCCATCTGGATAGAATCAATGTACAGAAGCAGAGATTCTCAGCAGATAAGTCAGTACTTGGCTGAACAACACCTCCCCAGTGGACAGTATCATTTGGAGTCTCAGCCAGTAAGGTTCTGCCATGATTTCACACTTACTGTAGATCATTGGGATGAACTGAATGACAGGCAATGTAACCCTTGAACCTGCACAGCCTCTACCAGTCAGACGGCTTACATAGCTGTATGTATTCAGACCAAGTCCCTGAGGAGCATGTACTCCTCAGTGCAGGTTCTCACAACTGAATACCAAATGTGATAAGGGCAGTGTGATCCAAGACAGATGCATTTCAGAGCAATAGCAATCTTCTGCTGTCAGAGTTTGTGGGCAAAATACAGATCTCAGCTTATGATTCTTATGCCTACCACAATAGACTCTCATTTGCTGATGAATGAGAATGGCGCTTGCATAAGCAACTGATAGTGCAAAAGAAGAGAAGCAAAAGGAGAGATGAGTCTATGAATTGTATTATGGCACATTTTACATAGATTTCACCCATTTAAGTCTGAAGCTGCTTCTAGGTCCTCCAAATCCAATATACAGTGCACCAAAACATGGATTACATCTCCTGTGCTCTTTCGAACACAAAGGTCCAGGGCAGCAATACATTACCACATACACCTGCCCCAAATGCACTTCCAGCCAAGGTGGCCAAGGACACAGTGTGCATCAGTTAATAAAGCACTGAAGAAAACAGATTCATGCAAGATCCACGGGGCATGTTCAGCAATGAAGGGACAATGAAGTTCTGGGACAACCAGAGACTCAGCATTGTAAATTATCTACATGCAGATCAGCATGAAAAGGGTGAGGAAAAGGAAATCCCAAAAGAAATACATGCTTCAGTAAGAAAGGACCTACCTGTTGAGGCTGGTTGGCGTTAGAAAGAGGAATGACCATCCAGATGACATTAAGGTTAGTGAGAGCAGCGTTAGTGGTGAAGGTGCAGGGCAATACTGCTGTCTGGCCTCGTGCAACCTGGATACTCCCTGAACTGACTGAAACTTCCAGAGGACACACCAGACCTGGAAAGAGAAGGATACTCAGTTCAAGCATTTCCGGAGAAGGACACCTTGTGCAAGTATTACAAGTGGCCCCATATGTTTGCAGGTCATGACAGCAGCATCCTGGTTTTACACAGTTATACTTTACTGATTATTTCAGACTAAAAAGAATTCTATTCCTCCTTCAACAGATCAGGTTGCTTTCATGCAGACCTCTTCCATAGACACGTGCAGATAGGTGGCCCTTTTAAGTGAGAGCACTCTAGTTTCAGAGCTTCTGAAAACAATAGGTTTTGTTTTGGCAACAGGGAGAGCTGTAGGAGCAGCCAAGCTGTGCCTAAGAGATAACAAAGTATGTGTTCCAACCCATCAATCTTAATGATACCCAACATCACTGAAACAGAAAAGGAAACTGCACTCCACAAATCTTCACCAAGGAGTAAGAAGAGTTCTTCCCATGCTTCTATGCCTCACAAAGTCCTGCATAAGTAGAAGCATTTTAGTGCCACTTTTAAAGGGTTAAAAACGTAAAACTCTTACAGACCAGGTATTACTATCTAGCTGCTGAAAAATGACTACTGATAATGAAGGATCTCATCAAATCTCATTTATTTCCCAGCATTTCCATCATTCAGTTATTTGTGTTCCACACAGGCTAGACAAGGGCTCAAAGCTGGATAAGCCCCAGCTTCCCAGCACAGCAGCTAAAAGGCTGAAGGTTTTAGACTGCAAGTCACACAGGGAAATGCCTCCTACTGCCAATATCTTATCAGATGAAACTAACCAAGGATTAACCATCACCATTTTGAATACCACTGGAATTCTTTAAACCGTTTTCCCCAAAAAAAACAAAATATTTACTCCAAATACCATCTATGTGACTGCTCACCATCTTCTTGTTTAAAGCATATCAGAGGCTGTTGGAGGAGAAGGCAAAGAGTTTTCAAGCTCTTAGGCAACATCAGAATATTGTTAGCACCTAGGTGTAATCCATGAACCACCCTATTCTCTTGCTGACCCCAGGAAAGGCTTCCAGCAAAGCTTCTATTTTGTGCTAAGAGACACTGGTTTGCTGAAGGTGAAATGCTTCACAAGAATAAGCTTTTATCTGAACTATGAAGAAACAAAACAGGATGATTTCTGAGAAAAAGATGAATCTTCTTCCACACACTTGTCTGCTGTGGGATCCTTCCCAGCCTTCCTAATGGAGAGATGGGCTGCTCAGAGCCTGAAGGCTCTTCAGATGCTACAGGTCCAAAGTTTCCAGCACCTGAAGAGCCTACAATGAGTGTCTGGGTTTGGACTGATTACTCTGTAGCTGCAATACCCCAGGATGCTGCAAATCCTCAGCAACCTCCCTCCTCCAAAGCCTCAGGTAGCTCAGGGAAGCTCAGAAGTGCTTCAGAACACAGCTAGACAAAATGCTATTTTAATGCCTCCAAGTAAAATTCATTACTTTCTTACTTAGCAGGAAAAAAGTGTCCTGACTTTCCTCAGAGGCTTGGCACATGTTTAAAAGTATGGACCATTTTGGAAAGTCGTAGGGAAATAGTTCATCTCTGGTGCTTACATCTCAGAGAATTAGGTGCCCAGATGAGGAGCAGCTGCTGAAAGCTTAATCCATCAATCTCCTATGCAGGGCTGTCAGCAGCAAGTGGAAGTAAATCATTTGAAGAGCCAGTAATAAGCATCACCTTTATTACAAAGCATCTGCTTTCCAGTTGCATCTGTGGTCAACAGACTGGGAATGGTTTTGGACTCCTTAATTGCTTATGGCTGCCCAAGCAGTGGCAGTAGCCCAGAAGTGATCCATGTCAAGTCTGGAGATGACTCTTGCTGAATATGACCCTGATGAGGGATCACCTTTTCTGCAGGCCTAGAGTTGAAGGCTACTGTGCCATGACTACTCATCCAGTCTAGCACTATCCATGTGCTAAACAGTGTGCAGAGTTACAACAATTTGGACATTTATTGGATTAACTTCTTGTTCCAACATGGTGCAGAAGGCTCTTCTGCCATGTTCAGCATAGATTTAGTAAGATGTTCTCCATGAGAGGAAAACCAACTACTCATCTGATTTGGAACAGCAGCACATGTTCTTCAGCCCCATCCCTTATCCCCTGCAAGACAACCCCACACATTCAAATTCTTGTAATTCAGAAAAAGTAATGCTTAAGTGTGAGTATTCACTAATAGTAAATTCACTGGGAAAGGTAGAGTTTCCAGTTTGCATTGCAAGGTTAGTTACGTCAATCACTCAATCATCAAGCTGATGTGATTTTCATACCTTACCACAATCTTGCTACTCCTAATATTTACTATCAGTTGATTGCAAACATCCTGCAGAATAATAAAAACACTAAAATAGAACATGCATAATTTCTTCACTTTAAAAATATCTTTTCAATACATTTGGGAATTTCCTAATCTACTTATAAACACTATATAAAAAGGAAAGAAATAGATAATATTCCCTTTGCTTTGCCAGTACCCGACTCCCACCCTGCAGCATCCCACAGCTCCCATAATCCCCTTCCCCTTTCAAGGGACCACAGCAGCCTTTTTAATTTGAATGCCATGAAGTGGGTTTGAGGGAGAAGGAGACGCACTAAGGAAGAGCTGAGGTTCCTGTCCATTTGTCTTGCTAAGGGGAGCTGCTTCGAACCTGATATGCAAGATGAGCACCCCACACAGACCATGCTGCCCTGTCTCTGTCTTGTTAAACCACCCAGCAAGCCAGCTCCTCAGACTTGCCTTTGCCTCATGTATCCCGGGGCTTGTCAGCTGCTCTTTCACCCTGGATGTGTATAAGGAAGGAGGCATTTAAAGACAAAGACTCATTTTGTTAAGCTAAGTGGCACCTGCAGGGCTACAGCTGAGGAAAACACATACAACAGCTTCTGACAAGTAAGCTTAAACAAGGCAATAGGAGAGTCAGGAGACCAAAGGTAGGCAAAGTCCTCTTCCACAAGCATAAACAAGGGAAGTAGGTGTGTTAGCACAGCACCTGGGGGGCATTACTACAACACAACTCATCTCTAAGGGAGACAGTTGAAAGACCAAAGATCAAATCCTCCTTAGAAACTACAGTGTCTTTCTCTGTCTCTCAGACTAAGTATCTACATTACTGCATCCTTCCACACCAACACTCATGGCCTAAGACACAGGCGGATGCTCACAAAGACACTTACCCTTATAAACCTGTATGCCCTGGAAGACACCTAGTAGGAAAACTCAACCAAACAATATATGTTTAAGCATTCCAAAGTTCGGGGTTGCAAAAACATGGCTTTGCATTAATGCAAAAGGAGGGAGGGAGGGGAGAGGGAGGAAGAGATCTCAAATTTAGCATATCCACTGGGATGAGGATTTTTCAGTGCAGCCCAAGGAATGAGGACTTGAATCCCCTTGGGTAAATATAAATGCAAATATAGACATATGCACACACATACAGCCAATCTACTAAGTAAAACTGCACATAAGAGGTCAGAAAAAACAAGCAAAGGATGTTTTAAAGGATCTCCTTTTGCAAGGGCACACAATTCAGATCTTTTCTAAGCATTCAAAGAAGTTTAATGACTTGTGAGAGACAAGCAGCATTGATCACGACAAATCATCTCTTAGAATTGGATTACAATGGCCATTACACCCTCTCTTGTATGTGCAGATTTCTCCTTACTTAGTAATTAAGCATCCCTGTAAGCAGCATGCCTGGAGGAAGAGCAGAATACACCACTGTCAGCAGAAAGAGGAACGGACCCTTCCTGTACATAGGACACTTTGATCTTAGCTTGATTCTGTAAAGGCTTTCTCCTTTGATCCTGATGCAGCAAGCTCCCATCACTAATTAGAACAGATACTCCACTTTTATGTCCCCTATGCGGGACCCAGCCAGCAGAACAATGTTTTGGCTGCAGAGGCTCTTTTAAGAGTTTCTTCATGTTTCCAGGACCAAGTAATTATCTGGCAACAGATCACCCTGGTTTCATTTGTGATAGCTCACTGCTGGTTTTCCAAGCAAGCACACTTCACTCCCTCCTCTGCATCCATGAAGGAGTCCGTATAGATAGTTCATACAGCATGACACAAACGTGTAAGGCCCAGTACCACAACCACCATTTGCCTCCCTGCTGGGCATGAGGAGGGGAAGGCAGGAGCTGCCACATGTTTACTAGTGGTCCTACAAGGGTTGCAAACCTGAGAGGCTTCAGAATACACGAGATGCGGTGAAGCTGAAAGACATGGGCACATCTTTGCACTTTGACTAAACTGACTGAAAATGTCCCCAGCTCCCACTCACTTCCAGTCTCTCTGCTAGAGATTACCAGCAAGACCAGAAAATTACCTTGACTGACAGTGGGGGAAATGAGGAGTTCCACCACCACCACTTCACATCAATAGGCCAGATTATAACACAAACAGCCAGTCCACGTCAAGATGATGACAGACAGTCACAGACCACAAGGACCTCAGAGTCTGTGCCTTCAGGAAGCACTGTGGTCACACTGTTGAAGTTGTGCAAAGGGCACGTCCTCCTCTACTGCTGGATCACCCCCAGCATTTGGCTGTCAGAGGCAACCACGCTCAGTGGGTTATCACAGGCTGGGTTGCAGTACAGTGCACAGAGAGGGTCTTTCCCCACCATCTTTAGCGTTGATCTCCCAGGACCATAGTAAAACTGAGGTTTCTTTGGAGGATCATTCACACCATGAAAGTCAAGCTCCTGCCTCACTTTCTTCTAGAGGACACTCTCAACTTTGCAAGTGCCCCAAGAGCTCTTGGCAAGTCAGCAGCATTTACACCTGCTAGCAGCAACCTCCTGATACTCAGTGGTGTGGAAAGCTGGGCTAGCATGACTTTGCACACACAGAAGCCAGGGTACAGGTTCACTCTGCAGTGCTGGCAAGCCAGGGAAGCAAATGGCCAGGGGGAAAAGGAGAGAGGAAGGTGTGAAAGGGATGAAAAAACTCAGCTGTGTGCATTCTGCATCTCTAGACCTCAAGGGAACACTCACTGAAATGTGTCTGGCTGGGGGGAAAATGACAATAAAGCTTCAAGCTGTATCAGCTTGCATCTGAAACCCAGGGAATTGCTCCCCCATCCATCCTGGCGCAATTAGCAATCCTTTTGCCATGTGTTGGGGAAGATGCCTTTGGCAGTATGACATTTTGGGTCCCTTGTTAGAGAGGCAAAGATGAGGTCACTCAAAAGCTTCAAGAACAGGGTAGGAACATGGTGTTCAAGCTGGCAACAGAGGAAGAAACTGCAGAAAAGTCTTTTTCCTGAGATAAAAGGAAAACACAAGTCGCTGTGCCTTTGGTCTGCCCCACATCTCTGAGTCTGGGACCAAAGCTGCCTTCTGTGCTAGAGAGGAGACATCTCCCATCCCAAACGAGCTGAGGTACATTGCTGACCCAACACACTGAGAGCAGCAAAACCCATACCCACGAAGGAGTGACTCAGCTGGAGGAGACAGTAGGATGCAGGGAGTACTTCTGCCACAGGATCTGCTAGTGCAGACACCATTCAAAGGCTCTTGAAGGAGTCGAATTGCAGTTGCATGCACTGATAACACTGAAGTTATCCAACATGATATGACAGCATCCAAACAGGCTGCTCAACAAGCTGCCTGAATACTGGTCTTGCCCATTCTCACCAGGAACTGCGAATCCTCCTATCATTCTAGATGTATTATCCTTGGTAATTCAGAATCTATCTAACCAAAAGCAGTGTTCACCCAGCCTAGTACCTGGAGGCAGCTTGCACTAGACTCTACCCTGCTTGTAGGACCAACATCACCAAGCACAGGTCTGAATTAATGCCCAGCTGAGCTGAATTATTTCCAGTTCACTAAGGAAATCCTACTATGGAAAAACTTCCAGCCTCCAAAGGCATTTCGCAGGGATCTGGGACAGATGTATATTAGTAGACTGTACCCCTGTGCCAATGTGCGCTAGCACAAACTTTCCTGAGGATGATGCTTGGTAGAGACCTGCTTGGAACAATTATGCTAGGAGCAATAGTGAGAAGAAGGAATGTTTCCACCACACTATAGTCTTTCTGCTAGCTCACAGCAAGGAGAAGGCAGACTTTGGTCCACACACACCTGGAGGGTGATTGCATCCATGCCCTATTTTGTGGGCATCTGTTATACAGGTGAGCCTATTCCCTTTACTTGAACAGGGGCAATATCACAAAATAAGGCTCATGCTGGCTCTTTCTGGCTCACAGGTCTAGCAATGGGGTAGTAACCTGACAGTAAAATATCCAACTCTTTCCTTCCTATCCTTGCTGGCTCTGCAGGACAGGCTGAAACAAACAGTGTGAAAACTATCACACCTAGCATGGGTTTAGATCAAGATTTCCATAACACAGGTGTTAAACCTACACTGACACTAGCTTTTCCTCTGAGGTGTGTACAGTATTACTCTCTCTGTTAAACACAGGTCAAAAGCCAAGTTAACATCTAAGCACCTTTATCCCTGCAGAAATCATCAGGCACAACTGGTGCGATCTAGTTATCTGTCCAGTATAAAACCTCCCACTTTACCCCAGTAAAAGCAATCCTGGGATTGCAGCCCACCCTGTGGGATATGTGGGCTAGCAAACAATAATCCAGGGAAAAAAGACAACATCAGGGTCTTTAACTCAAGCCCTACAGTGTTTGTTGCCAAGAACCAGACCAGCTGATCAGGGACATTGGCTACCTGTAAATCTGTGCTGATCATACTGACCTTTCATGCCTTATCATTTATAACCTCATCTGAACTAGACAGAAAGCTAACAGTGAAGCTTCTTGCTGACCCACTCTGCCCCAGCCTCCACTGTTGGCCTGGTGAATAGCAGTCCCTACCACCCTTGCCATCCTCCCTTTCAGAAATAGGTCTTTCTCTGCAGACCAGCTCTGAGGAGGATTTCAAACAACTGTCTGATTGAGATGACACGAAGCACATTTCCCTGCCACTGCCCTTGCCAACATGCAGCCATAGGCGGGATGAAAACTGAACTTGAAGACCAAAAATAGGCAGGAAAGCTTCTGGCTATATGCACTTCAAGAATGGTGTCAGTTGCCTCCCGTTGATTCCTTCCTCATTTCTGGAAGAGATTCCCTGTGTCCTGCTGAGCAAGTCAATCACCTCCAGGAGGCCAGAGGGTCCCTGTTAGTGTGGGATTTGCTCAGGTTTAGACCTCAAGGGTTTGATTTGCTGAACTGCTAAGCATTCAAAGCTGCTAAGGAAATAAGAGGGTCTGTGCTCTCCGTGTAGAAGGGATCAGTTGATGTTAAGCTATCTGTGTGACCTGAACGTGGCTCTTCCAACACATATTAATCCTTGTGTTTAATTAGTCACAGTCTTCAAATACAAAAGTGTTAGAGCAGCTTGCTAACAAGAACACACATCCGGTTTATAGATGTCATGGTGATAGCAGGGTTGGGGGCCCAACGACCCAAAAGTCCTTTCCAGTTCTGGACTCCTCCTGTGCTCCCAGTACTGTTTCCTGCTCTGTGTCTCTATCTAGCCTGTCTGAAGCTGCCTTCTTCGCATCTGCTGCTAGCTGGGATGGTTGCCTTGCATCTCTGCTGCCTTGGATGCAGTATGAATGCAAGTTAGAGATAAAAAACCAACTGCACTGTATTAGAGCAAGATTATAAAAATAGGAAGGGACATCAATAGGAAAAAAAAAGGTAGAATCTCCAGTGACATTAGCTAGGATAAAACCAATCAATGGCTGTGCTCTGGGGCATACGTTAATCCCCTCTCCATGGTATAGTGTTGCACAATTAGGGACATTATGGAAAGTTTAACACTTCCCTCCGATGCATGAGGCATTGGCTGGAGACAGAGACTGCTGTGATCTGAGCTGGCAGTCCTTGAGTTCACAGTGTTTGCAGGAGAATCAGGGAGCAGCTGCACTACTGAGGTTGGGGAATTGTGTGCTTTGGCAGATGAGCAAGACCAGAGGGGACCAGGAACTTAAGTGCTCACTCATTGCTCCCTGAATTGAAAGAGTGAATGGGGATGTAAGCCTAATTTAGCCCACTTTATAGGACCATTTGGTGTCAACTTTGCCCATTCCTGGCTGTGCCCAGCATCAGTCATCAGTGACTCATCCTCCCAGGACTCAGGTGGGCAAATCAGGAGGAGCATGCAATCTGTCTACAAAAGATGGCTGAAGGCCATAATGCGGCAGCATACCCAAGGTACAAACAGGATACCCCTGTGCGCTTGCAACTGGAGTGCCAGTCATTTCTTTCCATCCTAAGGTCCTCCAGCGAGGCTTGAAACACTGCATTCAAAATCACAGGCACAGGCAAGGAGGAAAGTGAAGGTTTAGCTGAGCTTAGAAAGGTATCTCCTTATTCTGTGTCTTCTACAAACCTGAGACTGGCAAACACAGTCCTTCCTCTTTCACCCCTAGTGCTGTGATAGATCAGCTCTAGGGAATCCTGCTGCAGTTACTTAAGATGGTGTCATCCTCTGCTTTTTGCCTTGTCACTCAACACAAGATCATTGCCCCCAGACCAGCAAAAGCAGAAAGGAATCTGTGCCTCCATCTCACAGCCAGGCATTAATAAGCATAACCTGTTGAGGAAGGTGTAAGGATGGGCTAACTTGTTTTGCTGCGAAAGAGGAAAACTGCATTGCAGACACACAGTCCTGCTCTGCTCACTGCTACAGTGGAGGCACCATCCAAGAGTAATGAACATCTAGGGCTGGGAGCTTTTTAAATGACCATGGACAACTTAGAAGGTTACTTTAGCTGAAGGGGCTTGGGAATGAAAGCTTATCAAATGTTCATGGCAAGTACATTTAAGGTAGGAAGCTCGGCGTGGGTTTGCAAAGAGCCTGCAACAACAGCTCAGAGCTGCAGATTTTCCCATTATCTAGCTCAGATGCCAACATAAACCTCTCACATCCCTCCCCTTAATTATCTCTCTGCTTGTCAGTCACATCAGAAAGGAAAATGCACCTTTCACAGCAAAGATTTGTATCTATGTTTCCTAAAAGAGTGAAAAGACAAGGAGCTAACTGAGAGCTGCAAAGGTGTACATTGCTTAAAGCAGGCTGCAAAACCTCACAGAAGCCAGCTTTTAACATTTGGGAGCCACCACTGTGGCCAGTCACTGTCTCTGAAAGCATCCTCAAGCATCCCCATGGGTATCTGTAACCACACCTGAGGCCTGCTTATCCCACATCATGCAAGTACAGAATGCCGCTGCATGAGGTAAGAGCTGTGTGCAACTTGCTTACCCCAGAGCAGGAGACTAATTAGAGCTCTCCCCAAGATCTCAAAGCAAAAACAGGCTCGAGTTTGCCCCCCCCCCCACCCCCCC
>JANHGB010002176.1:9404-31784 GCA_026283785.1 Coracopsis vasa | reverse complement strand
GTTAGTTTGGGTCAGGTGTCCTGTCTCTGCTTCCTCCTGGCTTCCCCTCCTCCCTGGCAGAGCATGAGACTCAAAAAGTCGTTGGTCAGAGTAAACATTACTTAGCAACAACTAAAAACGTCGGTGTTACCAGCACTGTTCCCAGGCTGAAAGTCAAAAACACAGCTTTGCACCAGCTACTAAGAAGGAGAAAAATGACTGCTACTGATGAACCCAGGACAACTTGTTATCTGCCTCCAGGTAGAATACAGCTTGCTCACCAGATACTTGAAGTCCAAACATCCAATCACTATTTTTTTTGACCAGCTGGTTGTCCACCCTTGCAGATCCTAACACCCTAACTTGGAAGAAAAAGTACTGTGCGAGACAGTGTTGTAAGCATTGCTAAAGTCAAAGTAAATTAAAACATTGCTCTCTTCTCATCCACAAACCCCATTCGTTTTACTGTATAGGGCAATCAGGTTGGCCAGGTATGACCTTTGGTAATTGTAAGTCACAATTACAGATATGTGATATGAAAATATTTACTTTACTGAAAGGTACATTTAATAGCAGCATAATTTCCTCCAGTGACTTTTAAAATAATGCTGGCTGTTTGTGACATTTTGATCTCTTAGGTCAAGTTACACAATCGCCATAGGAAAAAAAATAAAGAATGACTTAACGCAAGTTACCTGTAATAATAGTGGCTGCACTCATTAACCTTTGTCTTTGAAAAGGATCATTAATAGAGTCCACTGACAATTCATAGGACAGCAGTACCTGCCTCTGGTTAGAAAGACAACAGAAGATAATATAACAAAATAATATGAAGAAATGGCAAATATTAATATAATTATGTCCAGGAAAATATCAATATGGCTTTTTAAATACACATTTTTATGAATCCTTACCTTGCTGGAAGGATGTAAACCAAAACAATACAACAATAACATGTGTTTTCTTTCAATGGTGTGGTGGTGTGTTCCACCCCCCAGCCCTTTATTTCCCAACTCTGCTTAAGTGATAACTATCAGTAGTGGTGGTAATGGATATGTCTGGGAAAGGCAAAGAACATTTTGTCAAAACCAGTAATATTTTTCAAGAAGTTGTTTCCTTCTGAAAATAATGCCATTATATAAGTAGTGCTGGGGTCTTGGTAACATGATAGTAAGGACTGTTCATGAGATATACGGTATTTTGCCAGTGTCAAAGGTACGGTAAAAAAAAATCCAAGATTAGGAAAAGTAAGAATTTCAAGTCTTAAGAGCAGCTTCTTAATGGATTTAGAAAGGAGTGATGAGCAGGGGAGCCAGAAGTCACAGTGGTAATCAAGATGTGAAACAGCACGTGTAGGATTCAGCGTAATATTCAAGCATCCACATTTAATTTGTTCATGTGAACAATGCATCTAAAATCTGCTTTATTATAATTGATGCTTTATATATATATAAGTTTGATTCATTTAAACCTAAGTGTCTGAAGCCACTTGAGATTGTCTGTTTAGACATTTGATATCTGAGACATCCACAGTCTCAGACCAAGCAGACATGACACATCATGTCTGTACCCTTCTGTAGAGCAGGTGGAGGCCAAGTAAGATACTCTAGAAAACATCAAATGTCACTAGGGATTAATTTGTGACCCAAAAATTCAAATCTATAGTCGACTCTGGGAGTTTAGAATGTAAATAACATGCAGGCAGCTGCAAACAAAAACCTGGAACACAAATCTAGAAATTTAGTAACATTTAAGATGCCATAATGTATTTGAGATATTCACACAGTGCTGGAAGATGTGCCACAGACACCAAAGATACCAGAATATACAAGCTTTCCAAGAACATCTAAAAATGGCACTAGATTCTTATAGTTACACAAGTGAATTATGCCCCTAACATTAGATATTTTCATACTGAACTAAATCCAACCCAGAATATTTAGGCCAGAGAATTAGTTGTGTGTACAAAAACAAGAGAAAGGTTAGTTCATTAGGGAAATTCTAAAACTTACAGGATTTTGTATGTTTATTTATGCAGCACAATAGAGATGCTGACAGATCTTTCCACAGCTCTAAGTGCCGAGGTCTATACTGTGTCTTAGCTGTGCTACTGATGACCACTTCAAACCTCCCTTTCAAGTCCATCTAGTGCTGTCTCCCTCTGCTCCCAAAATCTAGCTTACAGATTGCTTTAAAAACCAAGTTAATCCAATGCATGAAAAAGAGGGAGGTGGGAGGTGGGAGGAGGTGTGTGTTAAAAAAAAAAATAAAAATGAAAGAGTGAAAAAATTGCAAATAAAGAAAGCTTTTCTTCTCATCTACTTGTCATACCACATGTAAGTCTAATGAATCTATCTTCTGTTTCAAATACTTACAAGCTTCTTGTGGCAGTGAACAGGCTGTGACTGGAACACACGTTCATCTTTGTCATGATCACTTAAAATGGAACTTTTTCTTAAAATAGGTTTTTCTTTCTTCATCCCTTTTTCTTCCGAATTTTTCAACTCAGCAGCTGACATTTTGGATTCGACATGTAGGGCCTTATTACCTTCTCCCACAGCCAACATCTGTAAAAGGATCAGCAAAAGATCTGTCTATTAATACAAGGCAAATGCTAATGCATGGACTAGGATCATATACAATTTAATTGTTATGTTATCTGAATGCTCTGCACCAACAATTCCTATTTTTAGAATATTAAACCACTATAAAAATATAGTAGTACAAAATGCTATTTACAATACTGAAAGATAAAACGGTGTTACTTACCAGCCACTGTAATTAAAGTCTGTCTTTGCCACTTTAGATACTGCATTTTGTATCTGAATTACAGGATACTCTGGTGTATCCTTTTACTCTCCTTTTCCTGCTTTGGAAAGGACCTTGAGCCCAAAATCAACAGAAGACTAGGGGCTTAAAATAAATCCTAATGTGTCAAACCTTTCTGAACTACTATTCCCGCTGAATGAAAAACCTTAGTAAAGCTTGGCAAGCTGGAATTTTGGACAGAGAAACATTACAGGCTTGTCAACAGGTGTAGAGGAGGAATTTGGCAAACTGGTGACGCAATTCACCTTAATGATGAAATTGGATAGTTGCTAGAGAATATTTGTATGTCCTTTTACAAGTCTGACTTTTTTGATTGTTAGCAGTAAATCAGAGGTATCTTTTATTGAAAGTTAGAAGATAAAATGTCCTACCAATAATTTTCAGTCTATCTTGTTGCCTCAGCTCAGAGCGCCATTTCTCAGAAATAAAATAAAAAAACCAAGGTGACACCTGCTCCTATACAGGTGATGAATGAATGAATCTAGGCAATACTGTGCCAAGAGGAAACACTGTAGAAATCTGATGTGTGTCTGTGAGGTCTCCAAACCAACAGCAAAGAAATTAACACAGTCTCTGGATGTCCATCTACATTAATATGGAACTAATGGCATTAGCCTGGACAAAGATTATGACTGCTCTTGTCAGCTGGTAGGCCTTCTGCATACACTCACTCAAAAAAAGGCACAACATGCCTTAAATAGCCAATCAAGGGGCTCTCAGAAAGCTTACATTTTTAATCAGTCCTGAAATCTATCAGTATCGGAACTTCCAATATCAAGGAACTGTAGAAATTACAATTTTTCTTATATAGACAAATTTATCCACTCGTACTTCCTTCATCAAACTACGCAGTAATAGCAAGAAGGAATATTCAGAGAAAGGATTTTTTGTACACAGCAATAGTAGCAGTGTACGAAAATGGGGTATACCACAGAGCACAGGCACCCGTGCAATACCATGAAAGCTACATACTTGCCAGCAAGCCAGTCCTATGCAATATCAGGTCTGCAAATCCTAAAACTTAATATGATTTAACTTGAACTTATTCTGTTAGATTGTAACACAGACATGCTTGTATATATACACACATACATTTATAAAGAGACAGAAAGACAAATGAAGTGTAAGAAAATATTTTAAAAAGCACGTTTAATTAAAACTCTTATTTCCCTAATTCATAAACAGAAGAAAACAAAAGGAACCATATATTATATATATTATCTGTAATAATTTACAAACCTGTTCTTTCTCTAGAATTTGATAGGCGTCCTGAAGTAATTTTTCCTTTTCCTCTATAGCTTTATTTTGCTCTTCATATGCCAAAGTTACCACAGCCAAGATCAGATTGAAGAGATAAAATGAGCATAAAAAGATGACTGCCATAAAAAATAAAACATAGCTCTTTCCAGATGTACGGATAGTCTGTGAGGAAAAGGTTATGATAAATAAAGGTTATCATAATTTCTATACAAACTAATATTTAAAACAGAATTTCTAACTAACTTTAAACAATTTATTTTCCTATACAAAACAAAGGCTCAACATACTGCACAGTTTTCATTAAAAAACAGTAGGGTATACCTCTGGTCTAAGTTAAATAGAAGGTGTAGAAATACATCTAGTCAGGAGTTCCCCTGGCCTCCAAGTGATTAAATTTCAGCTTTTAAAAATGTCTCTGTGATCACACAATGTTTTCTCTTTCTTAACAGACCATCAAACATTCATAATTATGCTACTGAGGAGAAGAATTTACAAAATACATTCCTAAAATTAAATTTAATATCTCACAGCAAATTGGGCAAATGATCATCAGAGTTTAAGTCATGAGAAGACAACTTCAGCTGTAAAGAGATACACAGGTGGCTACTGGAGAAATTAATAAAACTCAGTAATACAGATGAAAGTTAGGATTATCTAAACAATCATGAAAGATGCTGTGATGAGAGAATCAGAGGCAATATTTAGACTGATTGCTTACTGTTACATTTTCTCAGTTTGTAAAGGCTGCTGTAAGTAAGTTAAGGTGGACCATATGAAAGCTACAGAACAAGGCAGAGGATAATACCTTTCCAGCAAAGGCACTGAGTAGATGTAAGGGACCCAGAGAGTTCTCTACATGCAATTTTTGTACTACTTTTACCAAAAAAGTGGAACATAACAGTTGAATTCAGCTCTCTGAATCAAAACATAAAGGCTCCTTTTTTTTTTTTGTATCAATTGTCAAAAATTTTCTGAAATGAGTGTATATGTTGAGCCAAAAGGCTTTTGCGAGGAGTCAGGACTTCAAAGGAAGAGAAACGGTGTGTGTAACAAGTCCTCATCTCCTCTGCAGCAGCAGTGAGCTCACTAGCCAAATCCACTATATACCCAAATCCTTTGGCGGTTTCATATCAATATTTAACTATTAATCACTGGCCCAAGTGTGTTCTCCAATGAGCATACACAGCAGGATTGCTCGCATCCAATCTCACTGGCAGAAGGTGTAACAACTTAGTCACTTGAAGCTAATTCTTTAATATGTACATTGATTTTAGAAGAAATTTGGTATCAGTAATGTTGAGACAGGTGCAGAATTTTCTAGTGGACATAACATTCTAAACTGCATGTCTAAAGTCGTTATAGCAGTTAATAAAAGTACCTACTTGTCTGTAGAGATGTTCCCAGTAATCCTGTGTCATAAGACGGAACAAAGAAAGGAAGGCCCAGCCAAAATGATCAAAACTTGTATAACCAAAGTTAGGATTCTTCCCAACCTTCCTACAGATATAGTTTTCTGGGCACTCTTTGCTAGCAACAAAAGAAATGTTAAATATTCATTTGCAGTGTTAGACTGTACCTGAAAGCATCCACTACACAACATCGAATATATATTGGGTCAGTTTGTCTGAAAGTCTGTTTCATTATTCCCCAGTATAATTCTGCTAGAAGGGCTGATTTATATAAGACAACCCTAGAAAGTCATTTGTCTCATCAAACCAACTAGACAGAAACTCTTAGTTCTGCCTAGTTTCTGACTAGACAGAAATTCTCCACTGATATAGGTTACATTCAAACAAATAAAGAGGGGAAAAAATGGATATTTAAAAAATAATTCACCAAGAGGAGCAGAGTTTATTCATATTTCACAAGTCTTTACTGATCTCTTTCCCTACTCATGCATATAATTCTACATTACCATTATATTAGCAGTGGTTAGCAGCAAAGCACATAAATAATTGCTTGCATCCTAGTACTATACTTCATTCTTTTTCTGATGTAAAATATCTGGGCTTTAATTTAATAACACACAGACATTCCACCCTCTTCATCACCATTCCTTTAGGCCAGAAAATATACCTGGAGGAAAAAATAAGGAAGTATACTAAAACTGTTTTGTTCACTTACTCAGGATATGAACTGAACCCACAGAGCAGTATTTCAGAAGATTTATTCATTCTAGCGCAGATATCTAATAAAAATAAATTAATTAATTCATTAATAAATCAAGGAATCAAAAAATCAGAAGTTGTCAGTTCTTACAGCACTCTGGCAGTAAACCATACATTGTTGCACTTTAAAAGCAAAAGCCTTGCTGGACTAAATCTCTGCGAAAGACTCCTTTCACAACAAAGGGCTCATAGGGCTGTTTCTCAACAGATCTGTCCCTATGGCAATTAAAAAAAATAATAATCATTAACAGCTCACAAGGTAAGATTTTATTTCATCTCTGGTAAAAATAAAAATCTCTGCCAGAAGCAGGCAAAATCCCTGAATGATATAATTAAGTAATTGAAACATTCTCTGTGCAGTACCCTCAAATTAGGATCCCCATACAATGTGCATAGGTAAAGAAGCAAATGCTTATAGAAAACTCAGTCTCTTCTATCCTACAAACTGCTAATCTTTCTCCAAATCCAGGATCCACTAATCTCACATTCAGTTGCCCCAGAGACTTCCTATTACTACTTGTACAAACGGAAGGACATACCTTCTCGTGAGAAATATGTGCAACTATATTTTAACATCTCTGTTAAAAAAACCCTCAAGACATACATAACAAAATACAAAGATTATGAAATGAGAGAAAAGAATAAAATTTACCTTCGGTACCTGGTACGTAAATCTTAGCATCCTTACATAATGTGTCATTGTAGTCAGTATTATTGAGGACACATTTGGATGTTAAATTGCCCATAAAAAGCTGAAGGCCTATTAGAGCAAATACACTCAAGCAAAAAACAGTGAAGATGAACACATCTGTAAGTCTTTTAACAGATTCAATAAGTGAATTTACGATGACTTTCAGACCTAGAAAAGTAAGATTCAACAATACGCAAAATAAGAAGAGTAATGCAGTAGTGTTCCCATATGGTAATATATAACAGTTGCAAATATGTTATGGTTTTGTAACTTCAGAATACTAAATGAGGTAAAATAAATCATATGAATGATTAATGTGTTTTTACTTAAAATTCCTAGTCATAATTTATCTGGCTTTTACTTCCTTCTAACACTAATTTTGCTAACTTGAAAATTCAAAATTAAGATGGCATCTAAGCAAACTCTTTAAGAATGTTAATGAATATGGACAGATTTCTTTGCTTGATTAACATTCAACAAGTACTTCACATTGTGCCAAATATACATTACAATAAAGGATAGCTTCTGCTGACCTCATGGAATTCTGTCTTTGAAGTTAATGCTTTATAGGTATCACCAGTTTAAAAACAAAAGAGCATTTGTGACACTGGGAAGAGAAAAAAATGTATGTTGGGGGGCCACCCAGCTGGAACGCAGCTTGGCAGAATAAGACCTGGGGTTCTGGTGGGCACAAGCTGGACATGACCCAGCAAATGTTTTCTTGCAACAAATGTGAATGGTATCCTGGGCTGCATTAAGCAAAGCATGGCCAGCAGGTCGAAGAAGGTGATCATTCCCCTCTACTCAGCACTGGAAAGGTCACACCTGGAGTATTGGATCTAGCTCTGAACTCCCCAGTACCAGACAGACATGGGCACACTGGAAAGAGTCCTCTAAAGGGTCACAAAGATGACAAGGACTGGAGCACCTTTCCTGTGAGAAAAGGTTGAGAGATCTGGGACTGTTCAGCCTGGAGAAAGGAAGGGTCAGGGAGGATCTCACTGTGTATAAATATCTGAAGGGAGAATGCAAAAAAGGATGGAGCCAGGCTCTTTTCAGTGGTGCCCAGTGGCAAGTCTGTAAGCCATGTGCACAAACCGAAACACAGGTGGTTCCCTCTGCACATCAGGAAACACATTTTCACTGTGAGGGTGACTGAGCACTTGTACAGGTTGCCCAGGGACATTGGCAAGTCTCCATTCTTAAAGATACTCAAAAGCTGTCTGGACACAGTCCTGGTTAACCAGCTGTAGATGTCTCTGCTTGAGAAGACGGGCTGGACCACATGACGTCCAGAGGTTCCTTCCAATCTCGACCATTCTGTGATTCTGTGAAAATGGGTTACATACAAACTGAAGACCAATATTCTGGCAGAATAACTGGATTTGAAATACGGCATAGCCAGGGAGTGATATCCATGGTTTTTCTAGAAGTCTTTGGTGAGAAAAAAGTAAAATGACATTTAATCTCTCTTCTCCATACTGAATATGAAATAAAAAGTACTGATAGGTGGTATTAATATTAAAAATTAAATATTTCTTATGTTTAATTCCTGTTACAATAGAAAAATAAAAAATACATTTACAATTACATGGAAATTGTAAGGGTAATATAGATGATGACAATGGGGTGAGTGATGCTCCTGGCCTCTGAACAGTTTGGGCCTGAAGCAAGCAGTCCAGCTCCCTTTCAGCTTCCCTGACATCTTTTAACTATTGACAGTGTCCTGCAGCTCAGCCCCTGCTGCAGGAGGACCTCCATCAGTGTGCACAGAGTGTAGCCCTGTCCATTATGCACCTTTGCCTCGAGAGACAAGTGAAGGCACTTTCCACACTCTCAGGTCTGCATGGCGTGAGTGAGCAGCTGCAGGTACTGAGTTATCAGCTGAGCTGATATCACAACAATGATAAAAAATATTCTGTTGAGATGCTGCTGAGATTTACTACAGACTGCAAAACAGTTACACATTGCAATCTCCTTAACAGTCACAAAAATTGACCAGAAAACTGAAGACAAGAACAGCAGATGAATTAGAATTGCATACTGCTGAAGCACAGAGAAAATCAGTAAAACATGTTGTTCCTTACCTGGTATTACTGAAATAGCTTTCAAAGTCCTCAGTACTCTGAAAGTTCGAAGAGCTGAACCCTTGCCCATAGTAGCATATCTATAAAATTAAATCACCATATGACAAAGATCTAGCTTTTCAGAGCATATGCATATTGAGCACACAGTAATGAATACAGCAACTAAATAAGTCAACTATGTCCTAAGGGAGATACATAAAGTTAGGAGTCTATTTTTAGATATTGATATAAAATAATAAGACTTTAGAATAGTAACTCTGAAAAAAATAAGGTTTTTACGTAATGTTGATTTGGATGCTTAAGTTTTGAGTTCTTATCCATCAAATGTCAAATAAATATAAAACCTTCAATGTCATAACTGTCAGAGGCTAATCTGATTTAGAACACCACATGAAAGTATATGTTGCAGCTACCTAAAAACTACACAATATATACTTTAGGAGAAGGGTGTTGAGCAAATTAGGTTTACAGTATGTTAATTCTGTACCACATGGCTCTCTTTCTAACTCCTATTTACCAGTCAGCTAGGTACTTGAGTATTGAAACTAGTTTCAATTTAATAATTTCAACAATTTGAAAATATCCAAAAATTAATATTTTAAAAGTAGCATAGTTTATACAGCACTTAAGCAGGCTTTATATTACGTAACATATTTTATAAGGTGTCTTTCATGTCAGAATGGACATGAATTGTGATTCATCTTACGACAGGATCGTAACTGGTAACATAATTCCTTAAAATAAAAGTTTGCAATAACAGAATCTGATAATCATTGGTTGGAAAGGACCTCTGGAGTTTGACCTCTCACTCGAAGCATGACTTTTGTCAGCAATAGATCAGAACACTATGACTTTGCCTAGCTTGTAAGATTAAATAATTCTCGAGTACCTTAAGTAATAACTGCACTTCAGTTAACTGTTCCAAACATTTTTATTTGTTGCACGATAAGACCTCCCTCCAAAAAAAACCCAGAAGGAGATACTATAGTGCAAAGTGCTTATATCTGCTTGAATAGAAATTAATTAGGAGCATGGGTAGGAAAGTAAGAACATAAAATTAAATTGTTCATACAGTTGCTAGACTTCTTGATAGTGGCTGATGATTAACAATGTGTAAGCTTCCTAGTAGTTTACAGACTACCCATAAGAATACTTTGTTCATATACATATATTTGTGTGTGATGACATCTGAGTTCATAACCTATTATTTACAAAAAAGGAAAAAACAGGGGTATAACTGTTGATGGCAGCCTTTGCTACAGAACCCATGAGATGATGGAATTTAAGACCCCAAGAGAAATAAGCAAGATGAACAGCAGAATAACAATCCGGGGCTCTAGGACAGCAGATTTCAGGATGTTCAGGCATCTGAAACTGCCCAAAGGGAAAAGCAGCCCCCAGAACATCTTGCTGATCTTCAAGGGTATTTTCTTTAAGGCACAGTAATGACACACTCTACTCTGTAGAAAGTCAAGCAGATGTGGCAGAAAACCAGATTGGCTGAACAGGGAACTCCTGACTAGTCTCATATTCAAAAAGGAAGTGTGCAGAAGGCTGAAGCAGACACAGCTCTGGGAAGGGACACTATGACATTGCCAAGCATGCAGGGATGAAACAAGGAAAGACAAAGTGTTCAGCTGAAGTTGAAGCTAGCAAGAGATACAAAGGGCAACAAGAAGGTCTGCTTTAAGTACATCAGCAGTGAAAAGTTAACTAAAGAAACCCTGGGCCTGTTGTTTAAGAAGGCAGGGAAACTAATGCCAAGGGACATTCAAAAGCTGAAACTACTCAGCATTGCCTTGATTAGTGAGGTCTGCTCTCAGGCCTCCCAGGTCCTTGAGTCTAGTGTATAAATCTGTGGAAGTGAAATATTATCCATGCATCTATGTGCTGTGATTGAAGGGTCCATGTTCAGCTGGTGGCTGGTAACTATTGGCATCCCTCATGGGTCAGTCCTAGAATTTAAGAATTTCATGAACATCCTGAAGAATGGAACAGAGTTTGCCTTCAAGTTCACAAATACTAACCGGGAGCGAAAGCAGTCAATACAAGGGGTGGCAAATCTGCTCTGCAGCATGAACTTGACCGACTGGAGTTACGGACTGTAGAAACCTCAAGAAGGTCAGCAAAAGCAAAGACAAAATCTTGCCCCCAAGTCAGCATGACCACAAGTAGGAGCTCAGGACAGACTAGATAATGAGCAGCTGTGCAGTAAAGGACTTAGGGTCATGAAAGACAAACTGAACATGCACGAGCAGAGCACACTTGTGAAACAGAACCCCTATCACATGCTGGGCTAGATTAGCATGAGTCTAGTGCATATGTTGAGAAGTCTAGTTCATACATTGCAGGAAGTGATTTCTGAGAATGAATCTGTGTTCAGCTTTTTCATTTTCAGACATTTTTCATAGAGGAGCAGGTCCAAACAGGGCTCTATGGAGGGCAGTAAGACAATTAGATGGTTAAATTATTTGTCTGAAGAAGAGCAGGCTAATGTTGTGCTGGAGCAGGAATCTAATTGCTGGCTGCAGCTGTCCAATGTAAGGGCTTAGAGAAGATGGATCTAGACTGTTCTTGAAAGCTCACCATGAAAGAATGAGAGGCAGCAGACATAAGCTGCTACACAAGACATTTCAATTAGAAATTTGAGAGAAAAAAACCCAACACAATGTGGTTGGAATAACTAGCTCAGAGACGTTGCTGAATCTCCATGCTTAGAGAAACTCAGAACTTCCCTGCACGAGGTCCTGAGCAGCCTAATCTAAATTAGTACTGCTTTTAGCACAGAGCTGAACCACATGATCAATAGAAGGTCCCTTCCAATCTAAATGACTCTACACCCCTAATAAATTGGAATATGACAACTGAAAATCATTCAGAAATGCTACATGACAGATCTGCTTTGAAAGCTCTGAGACTGGACATGAATGAACCTGTTCACTGCTGCAAGTAAGACTATTTTGCTTTCAAGATTAACATTCTGTATTTGAGATGCAAATTCTGACTTGGTTTCTTCCTCATTTCTTGTCCACCTAGCTAGCTGGTTTTGACATGAATTTAAAACTGATCAGAGCAGTATCCCAGCTGGCCTATTACCGTGTCTTCAAGAATTACTCACAACAGACGCTTACAGGGGAGTTTAGAATCAGGACAGTGATGCTTCCCAGTTTTAATTTTTCCAGTAAGTTTATAGCTCAGGGACTTCCTGAACAAGACATAGTATATTTGTGTTAGAAGTAACCCTTAATATGTTTTTATCTGGGATTTTGTACAGATGACTTCCGGATCAAACTAAGTTCTTTCCATCCACAATCTCCCATAGAAGGAATGAGGTGTGAAAAATTATCCTTTTTTATTCTGCCATATAACAACTTCATTTGGTGCCTTTAGCTCTTGTTGTAGGAGAAAATAAGTAAAATAAAATTACTTATTCTCTTTTTGGCTTTATGCTACAGACTTCAACTGTATTCCTGCTCTGTATTTTCTTTTTTCATTATAGTTCTACTCTATTTTGTTTGTTATTGTATGGAATAAAAGATATATGGCTTCTCTTTATCTTCTTTAAATTCTTTTGAGATGTCAGAAGCAAAATGACATATTGTCCTAGAGAAAAATATAAGACCACACATAGAAATAACTATATGTTCTGCTTCTTTCTTTATTTCTTACCCATAAGGTCCTCATTTTCTATTTTCTTTTCTGACCATGATTGCACACCAGAGAGGTGCTTTCACAAGATCATCTATTTGAACTCCAACATCATCTTTCCAACAAGTGAAAGCCATTTCAGAACCCATAACTGTGTATGCAAAGTTAAGTGTGTTTTTCCTTAAGCATTAAGGAAATAATTCTTGGGATTTACCTTTTATTTATCACCATGTCATTCAACACCCTTGTGATCCACTTTGGATCCTTCTCAAATGAGTTTCAGCTGATCCAGATTACAACTAAGAATATAAACGGGCATGCTTGGATTTGGTTGTCTATGCAATCACCTCTTAACAAAATTTAAATATGTACTATATAGAGAACAATCAGTTCTAAAATGAGCTTTGCATTTAGGTCTTGCTTTAAGGCCTAGACTATTCTTTTCTTTGCAGATATGCAAAGGATAATTAAACCACAGTAACCCTTAAGCAGGCAGGATGCCAAACACTCTAAAGAACTTCAGCAATATCAAGCAGCATTTTATTTGGGTGTTTATCCCTCAAGTGCAAAAGAACACTGAATTTTACTTACATTACGACAGTAGTGACAAAATCCATGCAGTTCCACGGATCTCGAAGAAAGGTAAATTCATTCCAAACAAATCCTGCTGCTACTACTTTTATCAATATTTCACAAGTATATATGCCAGTAAAAATATATCTGAGAAGGAAAGTGTATATTAAAGTTGTAGAAATAAAAATATTAATGAGATTGAGAAACATTCAGGCACATTCCTACCTTTTGTATGATTTAGTCACTGGATGGAGATGAAGGTAGAAAACGTGAAGTAAAATAAGACAGGTTACACTAATTTCAGAAATACGATGAGTATAAGAGGATGCTTTCCTGAATTTTAGTAAGATCTCCATGTAAATCTATAAACACATATGTTCACATAAGTATATGATATTATTTCTGGATGAAGGATGGTTCACATTTCCTTATGAAATGTTTTTATGGCTGTGTTTACGTACTAAAGCAGGCTGGCAAATTACCAAGCCTCAACATTTTGGCAGAACAATAATAACAAAGACTTATTTTTAGCCTATAAAGTTTGCACATTCTACACATTTATTCTGACAAATCATACATAAAATGAAGCTATCATTATCACCGTGCTTACCCCAAAATTAGAGGAATTAAAATGATAGAAACTCTGAGGCTCCAGCCACATTTTCAAGATTTAATTCTGGAACATAAGCTCAAGTTACACTTGATACATTGTAAAATTATAAAAGATAGCAAAACATTAAGTGGCTTCCTAATGTAACTGTTTCCTAACATAAACAGCACAGAAGAATGGAATTAATATTTATCCCTTTATAGCTTTTGCATCAGCCAGCCATAGCAGAAATTCAGGTTATTGTCTTAAAATGAGAGATATTAAGTTAGAATCCGACTGCACAGTCTGTCTAAAAGGCTTAATCCTTAAAAGGAAAAATGGGGCAACCTTCTATGTCATATCAGATGTCAAAATTAGGTAACATACAAAAAAGGGGATATGGTGTAAGCCTCTAAGAAAAGGCACTGAAGCTCCACAGAAAACTATGTGACATAAATAATAATAATCCCAAATCTTGCTCAAGAGGTCTGCCTGAGAATTTTAAAGCCCCAGAACTGAATCACCACATTGTTTAAATTCTTCAATCCAGCATGTTTCCTAGAAAGAGTAAAAAATGGTAACCGAAATACTTACTCAGTCCAGTAGGGTTCGTATGGAAGCTTTACAGCCATGAAAACACAATTGAGTACCACAGTACATATAATAAAGCTAGTAAATAATGTGAATAATAAGTTAAGGAAAAAGTTCTATTCTATAAAAAAATGATGTTCAAAAAAGTTGCTGATTTACACATAAGAAACCATACAGGTATTCAAATAATTTCTTTGGTTTTGAATATGATCAGGACTTTTCATGCATTTTCCAAAGAAAATGATGTCAGATCAAAATTCTGCTCAGATGGATAAACTTAATGATTTAAAAATAACAATGAATTATTTGCATGTGAAGATAGTTGTGTAAGTTAGGATATGAGAAGGACATAGTATGTGTGACAGAAGAGATGAAGAACATTAGTGAGAAAAATCTTAAGTCCTCTGATGTCTACTGCTATTTGAAACTTTAAAAACCTCCATTTCCTCCTGGCAGGAGCAGGAGATAAAGAGAAATGGGCCACAATCCCATAAGAATGAGGGGTTTAAGCTTTTAAGCCTAGGAAAAACCGGTGAAAAAGCTTAATTACCAAGAACCACTCTTCCTTGAAAGTGGAAGTCCATATACACATGCTAAAAGAGACACTTCAGCTCTGCCACAAGTTCAGAAAGCTTTCTCATTTTATGTGGCAGGTGATGAAAACAAACATAAGAAAAAACATGCTTTCATGAAAGTTTACGCTAATAAAAGTGTTTGGTTTTTTTAACAAACATAGATCTTACATTTAGGGTTTATTTGAAACTGAACAGTAAATTTAGCAATTTCTGATAGCATAAATGTGCATTCAAAGTCAGCCATAAGTTCCCATAAAAGGACCTATTTCTTCAAATTAATAATTCTGAGTAAAATTAGATGTTTGGCAGAAAGAGCAGAAACTACTCAGCCTATGATTTTACACCTGTGATCCTTCACATTTTTACGTACTGCAAACTACATTCATATTACAGCAAAGAAAGATTAAAAAAATGAGTGGCTCTTCAGAACTTTCTAAACTTGAGTGTGGAACGCATTTTTGGGGATAACATTAGACTCTTCCAGCAAAGCGTGGCTGAAAATCACATCCTTCCCAGGATGTCACTGTGTTTTGTGGGTTTTTTTAAACTTAGGCTTGTCACCACAGTAGGGATTTCAAAAGATTTCTGGGAAAGGGCTAAAATATCATACAGTATCCTTTAAATGTTGTTTCATAACAGTACCTACAAATCATCAGATTTGCAGATTTGAGATTTTTTGGCATTTTAATGCATACCAACACCATGCAAATATCTCAGATGTTGTAAAACAACATTCAATATAACTTTTGAAAAACGCCTCTCACAGCTACATGAGCTTACATTTACATTCATATGAACAAAGGAACAGAACAACAGAAAATGTTACAGTATATTTTAAAATTTAAATAAGGGAAACCAATAAAAGGATATGAATGGATCATAATTTTAATTGCTGCTTTTCTGACTGGATTAAAAGGGCTAAATATACACAAGGCAGATGTGGCAGTAAACCGGTAAATAATCCTACTTTTGTTTAATACCATAAAAGTCTAGGGAGAAGAAAAAAAAAAAAAGAAAAAAAAAAGAAAAATATTCATACTGTATCAAACATTTTAATGAAACAAAATTTCACCCCAAAATTAAATGTTCAGGTTTTCAAATCTGCATCTAGAACTATATCTAACTGCAATTATGAGTAATGCTTTCCTGTACTCTTACTTGGAGCTATGGTTTGACAATACTACATTTTGAAAGAAAGACAGCAGCTACATAAATCACAGAATCATAGAATGGCTTGGGTTGGAATGGATCTTAAAGATCATCTAGTTCCAACACCCCCTGTCATGAGCAGGAACAAAAATTAAAAGACAAAAGTTCATTATTGCCTGTGAGGAAGAAGTTAGTAATGGGAATGAATTTGAAGAGCAAGTGATGATACTCACTTGGTCAAAGTAATCAAAGGATATTATTTTTGGACTGCAACAATGGTGTTAATCATAGTCAAAAGTACCTTACTCTTGGATAGCTTTATAGGCTCCGAAAAATTATTTACAAAACACATGTTGTGTAGGACTCCCAGAATCTAGTCCTAAACTAAAAATTTTAGTATTGAAATATATCTAAATTACCAAGTAGCACTGTAAGTTCCCTCTAAGCTACCTTAAGGTCTATGAAGCTCTCAGTATTTTTGCCACATGAAGTAAAAATGATATCTCTTAATTAAAAAAGCACAGTTCACTACCTCTTATGTAAATATCTTGAACTGAATCAGCCTTAGTTTCTCTTCATCAAGAATATTACTGGTGACTTTGAGAAAAGAAATCTCTGGAAGGAAAAAAGCTTTCTGCATGTTCTCTGATTAAATTATTATATTCCAGTAACTTGCTGGTATAAATAAAAGCAAGCAACATAGGACTGGATGGAACCTTCTGCTCCTCAGGTCAAGTACCCCTTAATAGTAAGTAATCACACAATAGATATCTAATTCAGAAGGGATTTCTAGAGTACCTACCTTACACAGTCCTGTAGGCAACAACACAAACCACTTTGAAATAGCGTGGAGAGTATGCAATATAAATATGGTACAATAAACAAAGCTGATGAGACATAAAATAACTGGAAATTAATTTACTATTATGAAAATACATGGGTTTGCTACACAGAGTACTTGAAATATCTCATATATGTCTCCCCCAATTTGTTTAATATTTGTAATTCAGCAAAACAAATGCAGTAAGTCATCTACTGTTTGACAAGCACTGTTTATATGACAGTAAGCTCAGCCCCACAGACATCACATAAGTTGCTCTGGAAAACAAAGCATCAGTTATCTCAGAATATATTTTCTATCAAAGTGTATCTACCAAGTGTATCAGGTTTTTACAATTAATCCTAATTGCTGACTGGAACTTAAAATACCTTTTCATTACACAATGTGGAGCATACCTTAGCACTCCTGACCCAAAAACCACCAATAATACTTGAAGATCTGTCTACAGAAGAATCAAAACCCACCAGCTTCTGAATAGAGGTTTTACTATCTCTTAAGAGTTCAGAAGACAAAATTAAATAAAATAATGCTTTTGAAACTTTTAACCTTGTGATCACTGTAGTATGAATCAATATCCTCCAGGGGTTCCCCAATGAGCTTCACAGGAAGATCCCCATACAGAGATGGCAGTTTTTTGCAGGTTTTCAGATCAAGCTTAGGAATAAGCTTATTTTCTTCAACTTTTTTGTCCTTGTTCTCCCTTTTAGCTTTGGCTTGCTGGGATTTTTTCTCAGCAATTCTTTTCTCGATTGCTGCCAAGGACTCACGGGTGAAAGGTCGAAAGTTGTTAGTTTCTGAAGACCAAAACAAGGGATCCATTTTTCCTTCCATATGTTTTATTTCCAGTGCTAGAAGTAACTTAAAAGAGAAAGCTACTGACAATTAGAAAATAACAGAAATAATACACAAATTAAAAATAATATCTATCAGATAAGTTCTTACTTCTGTGAAACCCATATTAGATTAGACTAGAATAGATTAGACTAGAATATATTAGAATAGACCAGGCTATTTCAGTTGGAAGGGACATACAACAATCATCTAGTCCAACTACCTGACCAATTCAGGGCTGACAAGATGTTAAAGCATGTTTCTAAAGAGCATTTTCCAGACACCTCTTAAACACTGACATGCTTGGGGCATCGACCACCTCTCTAGGAAGCCCATCCCAGTGTTTGACCATTCTCTAGGTAAAGAAACACTTTCTCCTGCCCTGTCTGAAACTCCCATGGTGCAGGTTTGAATCATTCATCCCCTTTGAACCCATGCATCCTCCCTGGATCGCAGGGAGAAGAGAGCAGCATCTCCATCTCCACCTCCCCTCCTGTAGAGGGAACTGGAGAGAGCAATGAGTTCTTCCCTCAGCCTCCTTTTCTCCAGAGTAGACAAGCCCAAATTCCTTAGCTGCTTTCCATAGGACATTCCTTCCAGCCCTGTCACCAGCTTTGTTGCCCTCCCCTCCATGCATTCGAGGACCCTCATAAACATTATTTTAGTTCTAAGGATTTTGGAGCTGAATTTAAGAAAAAAATAATGAAGGCTGAATCTGTCAAAAAGCAGTGATCAAGAGCAAAAGAAAAAAAATATATCCCCTTCAGCAGCAGTGACTAGAATTTGTAAGTGGGCAAATATCCACACACAATGTGGGAGGATTTCTTCAGAAGACCTGTACCAGCAGTGCATGTGTGCTTACATTGAATAAAAGACTTTTTGGCCTTTCATCAGCTGCCAAGTATTTATAGATTGTGACTTAGGTTAGGAAAAAGGAAGCTACGAAGATGTGACTGAAAAAACTCCTTGCAATACAGATGACTAAAAAATTTTGAAAAGACAGAGTGAACACTCCCAGGGACATTCCTATTGGACAAAAGAGGAAGATTTTTCACACTGAGAACAAGCAGCCATTGGAATACTCTCTCCAGGGAAGTAGTGGTCTCCCCAGCAATGAACAGTTTTAAGGTTCAGTTATACAGGGTGCTGGGTTATCTAGCCTACATCATGCTTTTGCCAGGAAAGCTTGGATCAGAAGATCCTTGAGGTCGCTTCCAACCTGATATTCTAGAATTCTATGATTCAATTCTATGATTCAGTGTGCACAACTGGCCATGGTTTTCAGTTAGCCTAGCTGGTTTAAGGCTGACTCTGGGTACTGTGAAAATGATACAGAATCTTTTTATGTCAAAACCCAAGGAAATCCAGATATAATGGTAAAATTTATGGAACAAGTGATCTGCAAAGTATTAGAAAAGAATGAACAAGAAGTCATTAAACAAAATAGACATGTGGGCATTACTATAGCACAATTATCTGTAAAAATTTCTTAAGATAAAAGATGACCTTTAGGACAATTTCCTCTAGAATAGCAAAGTGCTGTCAAAAAATTAGTCTACTAATGCAGTATTTCCCAGGCACAAATTACAAAATGCTCACTAGGGTAATGACTAATCACTGGAGATGACAACTAACAAATTAAGACTTTTAGAATGAAAGACAAAATACAAATTCAAGCCCTGTGCGCAACTCCTTAATTTGGTTCTATCTATGTGAATTTCAGAACTCCCCAAAAGCATGCAGAGGTCCTTTTAAATGCAGCAAGGTAACAGCAATCAAACTATTGACTGCAAGATATTCAACAGTCTGTAAGAGAGGAATTTAAACAAATAGAACTGCTCAATAAAACACTATCAAAGTCAGTAAGGGGTGTTTTTTTAGGAGGAATATATATGGAAGTATATATGTATATGTATATGGAGTATATGGAAGTATATGGAAAGGACCTTAAAGCTCATCCAGTTCCAACCCCTTGCCACGGGCAGGGACACCTTCCACTAGACCAGCTTCCTCCAAGCCCTGTCCAACCTCAATAAAACTAGTGGGAACATAAATAGAAAAATGTCCTTTTGTTTCAATCTTGTTCTAGCTTGTATTATAACCAATTCTGAGTCTCAAATTATTTCTATCCACTCCCATGTCAATAGCCACCCACTGAATATTTCCTGTGAGCACTTGGATCTGAAAAAATAAAGGGTAAACTATCTGTTCAGTTGGGGTTTAATATGCATTTAGTAGATGCTTTGATATGGGGAAAAAAGAATAAAAATATATCCATGTGGTAGGATTTTGTTTGAAAGCACAAAATCAAATAAACTAGCTCAAATATTTATCTCACATGAACAACTGTTCATCAGTCCACCTGGAATACAAAAAACCCAAGAAAACAGCTCACAGAAGCACCTTATGAAATAGGGTAGGAATTATCTCTTTTCTGTATTGTACAATACCTTGCAAAAAGCTATTGGCATAAGCTACCCAGTTTTAATAAAAAGAAAATACTTCTGCTCTCTCATTGCCATTTTCTTCTATTTAGCTACAATTACTTATGAACAGATTATAAAGATTTTAGTCCTTTGTAAAATCAAACTTAGACATTTTATTGGACTACTGCTGTTTCTAAAATACATGGCCATTTCTTGAACCTCATACTTTGTCCCCTACTCTTTGCTTCCCACCCCCCCAGCCCCAGCAAAACCATTGTGCTTGGATAAATACCTATCAGTGGGGTCTTTTTTTGGTTGCTTTGTTTTGTTTTCTAACAGATGTAATATACAGAGTTATTCACAATATCAACATAATAAAATCTATTCACTCATATCCCCAAAATCAGAAATGCATGCCACAGGCTAGAATGTGCATTACCTAAAAATCCTGAAAAATACCACTCACTAGCATTTTATGAGAAAAACATTCCAGATTTGTGTTGGTAAAGAAATTCCATTATGTCAGGATAAGTATAACTCAGGTCAGATAGTAGTAAAGCCAATTTGAGGGCATAAGCCCATATAAAAAAACAAGAAGACAAAAAAGTAGTCAGTAATTAATCTGAGAAATATATTAATGTTTAGTAAAATGTCACATGTCAAATACAGGAATAGCTACATGTTTACAGCAGTAGAATAGGTCTACATTAAACACACATTTTCTTAGGTACATTCTACCTGTGTCACTGAAATTGGTATCACCTATACCTTAAATAAGACCACATCTAAGACTTCAAAACATGTGTGCATGCATCTTATATATATATATACACACTTGTATGCACACATCCCTGAATATTTTAATGAAACATACATAGGTTTAAATTAAGTAAATTAGCAATTGAGATTTCTCATAGTATACAAACATTTAGCAAAACCAAAATACTTACATCCCCTTCAAAATAAAACACCTTCACACTGATTTCTTTTGCTAATTTTGGCTAGCTTGTATCTTCAAAGAGACAGAGTCTTCATTTTCCCACCTGCACCATTTCGTACAAAAGAGCATTCTGTCTACCTATCTAGCTCCCATGCAGAAAGTTTTCTTTTGTATCAGGATGCTTGTGGGAGGGATGGAGGGAGGAGCTTAGTTGCTCTTCTGACAACAGCAAATGAAATTTTGTGATCTCACTGGAAATGCTGTAGAAAAAGGAAAATGCATGGGAGATACTTCTGAAGACTAATCACCTAAATATTAATCAATTATTTTGTTTCTGCTGAAATCATAGTTATGTTTAGCAAAGAAGGGTTTTTTTTCTGTTCAGCTGGAAATACACTTGTAAAACCATATGAAAACAAAAGCTGTTCTGTTTTACATTTCATTCTGAGGTTTAAACCAGCTGAACTTTCCAGCATACATTAAATATTGGCACAAAATTTGCTCTTTATTGAAAGCTTTTGGCTAGAAATTAAGAGTTATATATTACTGTGTTTTATTCTTTTATTTTTATTTTTGTATTATTTCCAGGCTATAAGGTATGTTCATTAAACCTCATAAAAACAAAATCTTGAAGTCAAATATACTATTTCATAAATACAAGATCAGAGCCCAAAGTACAGTCAGTATCACATTATGCTGTTCTTCCATCAAAATATACAAACCATGTTTTAATAAAATAAAACTCACAACATTTATCCTCATATCTGAAACCACTTACATTTATTTAATTGAAAGTTATATATAAAGCCTGCTAGCAGCAGGTATTGGATAGTAATATGTTTACAGTAATGGTAAGCCCTACTGCTAAGTACAGTTATTTCTCTTACAGTTACATCAACAGAACCCATTACTATCTAATTTATTTTTTTTCCCCCCACTCTTTATTGGGTAGATTGTAAATCTTTTCTATCATCTTTCCTGATGATAAGAGAGTTACTATGGGGTTTGCTGGAAGAATTCTACTGAAGGAACTATGCTGTCCTTAAAAGCCAAGCAGCCTTAATGCATGCAGAGAGAAAAACAATTGTGATCAAACACTTTGTTTGATAGATATCATCAGCAAAGGAAACAACTAAAGATGGTTTTAAAGAAATAGAGTGCTAAGTGTTCTGTGATGCAAGCAACAATAAGCCATTTTAAGTT
>JANHGB010002167.1:0-18942 GCA_026283785.1 Coracopsis vasa | reverse complement strand
ACAATGTTACTAAGAATCACGTAAGTTGACTTTTTAGCTGATTTAAAATTGCCTTGTAATAGTCTTGCTTGAATCTCAATACTAGTAAACAAAGAAATCGAAGAACATCCTGTTTTAGGAATCTTTAATGCAGTAAGTATAAAAAAAATAGCTAATCAGTTTTCAAATACCTGTATATTACTTCATAAAATCCTGATTACAAACATGAAATTCAACTATGTGAGAGTCAGAAAGCAAATAAATATTATTTTCAAATCTGATCTTCAAAGTAGTTATGTATGTTCGAACTGCCAAATACTCCACATATCCAAACTTCATACATCAACTTAAATCTTCATACATTAATTTAAGTGTAATCCCTTCCCCCACTCACAGAAACTCAACTTCTCTATCTCCCTATAACTGAAATGTTCCTATTTATTAGACTCCTGTCTTGTTCCTTGAATCTGTTGTTTAAGAAGCTTTTCAGGTTATATTCTAATGTATTTTTCTCATGTCAATTATATCAGCCACACAAGCACACACTTCTCTATTAATTTCATGCACACGGGTCAAACTTTCAATAATCCCAATTCTCTTATTGCGTAAGTCTTATAAACACTCTTGAAGTCTAACCGTAATATAAAACATCCCAGCCTAACAATTCCCCTCCTCATAGTTCAATTTTAAAAGTAGCAATAAAAAAGAAATTATTACAGTCTATAATTCCATTAAAAATAAATAAATAAAAAAACCCACAACACACACACACACCAAACAACACCTATATTGAGCCAAAGAAAAAATAAGCAATTTTCAGCACCAAAGCTGCTTTTTTTAAATGAAAGTTTTCTTAGGACATGAAAGGTAGTCATCTTCACACTCTATGACATTGTATTTGGAAAAACTGGGAAAGCAAAAACAAGACAGCAAAGCTTGACAAAATGCTTCACTCCCTCTTGGCCATATATATGCATGTTGGTATTTCATTACCACTTACTAACATAATAAAAAAGAAAAAATTGTCATGATCTATTTTACATTTAAGTTTGGAAAGATGATTGTAATGTATGCACTAAAAATAATTATGTACCATTAATATATTAATGTTATAGATATTTAAGTCAGAATTCAATAGAGTCCTTGCCAAAATATAATCCAAACCCTATGCTGTTAATTAAATATTAATTTCAATACCATGGCAACAGAAACATTGTCTGTTCTCCGTTAGAAGAAACATTTGTGTTTCAGAGATAACACCCAGTATTTCCTCTAAGGCTACATGAGTCACCCAACACAGATTTTTGCCACAATGTTTTTAAAAATAACATTTTCATGCTTGAGAATTAGTATAACATGAAAAAGAAATAATCTAGGTAAGTAATGTATAAGAAATCCATGCTAAAGCACTCCTGCCACAAGGGAAAAATACAGCGCTTTGAATCAGTAGCCAAATTCAGTTTAGAATAATCTGTGGGGAGATGTGGTCAGTTTTGCCTTCTGGAAACTGTCCGGTGCTGGCCTCTGGCACCAGCACCTGCTTCTCAGAGGACTGAGAAAGGAAATATAGATGTTTCTTAGAATCAGTTTAACATTTTTGATTCTTTCACCATCATTTTTACAGAACACATGCTAATAACTCATCTAAATAAATATACATTTCAAATACTTGCATTATCAAAATTCATTGTTTTTTCCTACAGGTGGATAACTAGCAGATAGAACAGAAGTAATAAAACATCTTTTACTAGCATTCTAAGTTAGGCTAAAGCAAGTGACAAACGATAAGCCTATCCTGCCGACGGCAAAATATTTTGGGACATTTTCTAATAGTAAGACTCAAGAGGATATGGTAAAATGAACAGACTGAAACAAAACAAAAACCTGCATAGCTTGTTTCATAATTTTCTAAAATTACTTGCATTATTAAGTATTATATATCTCTTACCATCTTCATTCAGGAACAATTTGTTGAATCTTAATCCACTAGGCTCTTTACCAACATATCTGTGCACATACTCTGTGCCAAGATCATTAACAGCAATAGCATATTTCAAAGGCTTTACACAGGACTGGAGACAAAATGGAACTTTGGTATCACCAACAGAATGCCTGGGAAAAACAAAATGAAGAGATTTTGAATTTCTTGTTTGCCAGCTGTAGCAAGTAGAGTGGTAAATGCCTCATTCTATTCTTTAATATATTAGGACTATTAACAAAAAGACTCCCGAAACCAAATGCATATTACTACTAGGTCCCATTTTAAACATGCCAAAAAGCTTTAAAGGCTTTAACAATTGCCTCCATAAGCTAAGCATAACAAAGTCAGTTGCGGGTGATTACTGCAAATATAACAAAATAAACAATGTTCAGAAATGGGTCTGTACTAGAGAAAATAAAATCACCTCAGACCTCTAGTACCACACTTACCCTACTCAATTGCAAACACATACTCAGCAGCTGACATGAATATAGCCTCTATACAAACCCATGCTTATATAAACAAAGATGAGATTCGATTCAGTTTTAGAACTTGAGGGCAGTAATTAAATAGCTGTATTTACATTCCCTTTGATAATGGCATAGGTATTTTATAGCAATTATTAAATACTATCTTTTGGACAGTTTACTTTCAACATCTAAGACTGCATCAAAGAATGACTCATTCAAGCAGCATATGCCCAATCTAGAGCAAAAGGCTCCAAGCAACCACTTGTCTGATGGCAAAAATCCAAAGTGTACTTTCTTCTTTTTTTTTTTTTTTTTTCAGAAAACTCACAAAACCATTTTGTCATTATGAAAACTAGCATTACACACCATTAAACGTTATAAAAATTAACACCATAAAAACTTTCATTAGTACATGTTATAGTTTCCAAAACCAAGCAAAGTGCCAATTTAAAATTTTGAAAAGGGAGAATATTTTTACTTTTAAAGCTGTTTTACCATTAATAGAGTATAATTCAGACACTTAAGCAGGAAGCTGAAAAAGACTTCAGCTCACTTGTACAGCTCTTCCCCTACAGATTATTAGCCATATGCTCTAAAAGAAACAAACATACAGAACATAAAAGATAACATTAAAATGAACACCAATCCACAATCACCATAAGCAAGTCTGATGCTCTTTTCAGGAATGCCTCATTCACCTAGGACATACTCAACACCTAAAAATTATGGCAGTCAGAATATGCAGCATGACCTACCAAATTGCAGGCCAGCAGAGACATGCAAGCTGATCGGTATCTCATATTGTCTAGTCACAGAGGCAGACATGGAATAGTTTACCTTACTTCTCAGCTAGACGGTGTGAGACAGCCCTTTACACCAGCTCCTAACTGTCTCTGCTACACCGAGTTACGAATGAAGAAAAAATAAAAGTAAGATGACTCTAGCTACATCCAAGACCTACATACACCCTTACAGGACAAAGTTCCATGAAACTGAAACGCAAAATCATGTTATGTTCTGTATAGCTTCCCTATCTTTGTTTTCTTTTTAAATATGGATCGGATTTTTTTTTTTGGTGACACACAGCAATCATATAAAAATGGTACAGTAAGAACATTAAAATGCAGAAAAGGTATTAACTTTCAAGTACATCGTGACCTACAGAAAAAGTAAAACAGCTTGAGGCTTGCATACTGTTAGATAAATCTTTAACCTCCAAAGATTAATACTACATAAGCATTGTCTCTATCCTCTCCTTTCATAATGGTCATAATTACATACAGCTTCATTACTGTTTGGATCATAAGCACAACATAATCCAGCTTTAAATACAGTATTTACAAATACTATTTAACCAATATTTTATGAGAGCAAAATAATTCAGCTTAAACAGAAAAGTTGAAAAAAGTTAAGATGACCAAGTGTATTTTACTTCTTTAACAACTCCAATAAAGCTTTTCCTTTATTAAGCCATGAGATAACATGAAGTGCTGTATATGTCAAATAGTTCAAGTAACTGAAATAGCAAGATCTAAAAGTCAGAATATACCTCTGTCCATCCACTGTGCAAAGTGACACACCCCACAAATCAGGGCTGAACTTGGCCAGTTGTGGAATATAGTCAGCAACCTATTACATGAATAAACAGAGAGACATTACAACATCCAAAATGATTAAGTATGTGTTAATAGACATTAATTAAAATAAATGTCAATGGAAAGGATACACAACATACAACTGCATTATTCCACTAATAACCACCTAGTGTACCTAAAATTTCATTAGAAATTATTATACTCATAATGTAATATATTATATAGATGACTATCAAACCATTTTTTTCAAAGCGCAAACTTCAGCACATTCTGCAAGGAATCCCTTCTGTGTTACAGCATGTTCACCTTTTCAAAGCACATAAAACTTTAGCTTGTGACAAAGTTCAAGGGCATTCAATTTATTTATTAGAAGTAACCGCTATAATAAATTTTAATTATGAACATAGGTATAGTGTTGGCAATTATTTGACACACAACCTAGCCAGTTGTGTAGGGTAGCATATTTCTTTTATATACTGCTTAGCCTGACAAATTGTACAGCAGTTTTATAATTTATGTATAGTTTACGTAAAATAAAGAACAATGCTATTTTCTCATTCTGACCTCAAAACTGTAAAGACTGTTAGAGGTAAGAAGCTCTATTTCTAACAGAGTTTAGAAGTTGCAGACATAACTGAACTTCCAAAACTATTTGAGCAAGTTATCAATTTAACATTTCGCTAAAACGTTAAGAAAAACTTGTCCACATAAAGAACGTACTTGGTTAATATCAAGAAATCTACAGAAGTCTGAAGTCGAATTCACAAAGAGGTTACCTTTCCTCCAGATTGCTTTTTAGCACTTTCATAGAGCTCATCAATATGTGAAGTAAATGACATAAAATCTGGAATGACGAACTTCCTCCTGAAAGCTTGAGTAAGCAACACAATATTACTTTGTACACACCTGCAAGAAATAAAAAGTTTATTAGTATTTTTGACAAAGTACTGCCAAAAAGCCTACTTAAGTAGCAATTACATGCTATTTAAATAAGGACCAACAGTCCCTTGAAGTTATATGTCCACAAGAACAGGTCTTTTCTACTATGCAAGTTTGGTTTTAAATTATTTACGAACACTTCACTGCATTCATTCTTACGCCTTTTTACTTAAAACTCTTCTTTGAAGTTTCAACTGTGAGGCTGTCCTGCTAGATACTGTCAATTTGCCTTCAAGTAGCATCTAAGTTTGCATAAGGGATCTAACCAACCCCTTTCTTAGGATCAAGCCATGTGAAGGTCATCTAACTCAGCCCTTGTCCAAGCAAGCGCCAATTCCAGAGTCAGGTCAAACTTCCAAGGTGCAGGGTTGGTCTGTCTTACTTCCAACTAGTTTCATCACAAATGGAGCGAGAACCCTGCCAACAAACCAAACTGGAACAAGGTTCCACTCTAGTAAGAACAAAACCTGCGGAGTTACTCGATAACATCTTCTAAATTAAGCGAAAGTTAACAGTGAGCAGTACTACAAGTCTCTTGCTTCAAACTACTGCCAGTTAAGGCATCTTTGCTGCCTTTTAACCCAGAACACAGTTACATTATCACCCACACCCTGCAAACATCAGCCCATCTGTACATTAAAAAAACCTGAAAAAGTAAAAAGGAAAAGACTTATCAAGAAGAAACAGATGAAAGGGAGGACAGAAACACAAGCTGAGGCATGCTGCTGGAAATGGTGTGTCTGTGGGTGGGGGCTGAGCAGGAGCAGGGGTGGGAACTGGGAGCCATTATCACGTCAGTTAAAATATGACCTGATAAAGGATATTAATAGCCCCATCCCAGTGCAAGGAAGAGAAAGGGAGGTTTAACACCAAACAGTTTCGTTAACACATTCATACTCTGCTTTCTGGCAGCATTGACAAAAGAAACAAACTGTTAATACAGACAAATGGAAAATTAAGAACATGTAAGCCTTCTAATGAAATAACACACTAATTTTTAGGGAAATGTTTCCACTTGGAATAAATACTTCCAATAATCTTATTATTAAAAGTCATTATCAGTTCAAAATTAAGATGCATGAAGACCAATGACCAGACAGAACGATCTTCCCTTTGAATCCCCTCTCTTTTTTTAAACTTTCAGTCTGAAATTCTTCAAAGGACTTGGGAAACTTTATCCTAAATTCAACTGACAGCAATTTCAAATGCTGGTAGGCACTACTTTCCAAGAGTGAACAAGAAACATTAAGAGAATCTTCCATTTCCATCTTCAGAATTGCTCTGTAATACACTTGTTAATTTGTTTTAATACTGCAGTTGAGCTGGTTTTGTTGCAATTTGTTATGCTTATCCACTCGTTTTTTATTTATCTTGCAAAAAATCCTGTTAATTTTTGTTCCCAGCAGCCTCCAATTAGAGTTACTTACTCCAGGTGCAACAACCCTTTTTCAACAGTAATTAGTAACAGTTAAGGCAGCTAGAAGTGCAGAAGGAGTAACAACATAACATGCTCTATGTTTAAAATTCAGATGCAGTCCTACATTGTCTGTACCACCTGGAGAGCATTAAGCACTCTTCTTGGGTCACCTACGCCTATTAGAACAAACCAGTAAAAAGCATGGAAAAGAACAAGAATGCAGTATGCACTGAAATACAACCCTCTGAAACCACATTACATTTTTGAAACAGGAAGGGCATTTATACATGTACTAACTTACAGCAAGTCTAGGATGCTCACTTCCTAGAGACTGAAAAAATCACTGCAGAAACTGCTATGCTGGTTAAGGACACTACCTATTCTTGCAGGCAGCTGTTGCTCCCAGACTTCAGCCAAGGTCAGTGCATAGGTATTTATCCTGGATACTTAACCCAGGCAAATTATACGAACTCACAGACTAAACTAAATACAGGAGTTTAACTAATCTAGATGAGTATTCAGAACTACTACTGCATAGACAATATAACAGAGGTCCTAGAAAACACTAATTAACAGGACAGTAATATTTTCAGTCAACACAACACTAGCTTTGACAGCCTCTAAAATTCTGCAACTGACATATCCTCCCCACCAGAGTTTCCAACCAGTTTATGTTCCAAGTAACCCTTCAGAGATGAATGGTCTCAGGCTGAGGGTAAGTGCAGCAGTAGGAAAAGATCAGGAAGGAATTTAAATAAATGTATATATTGATAAATAAAAATCTTTCTACAATCAAATTTGACAAACAGCTTAGGCCTTATCTCCCACATACTTTAGTGGTGTTCAAGATTGGTAGACTAAAAACTTTCCAACCTCAAATTCTTCCATTTCTCCAAACTTTATGATCTCACCCTAAAATATAAAATCTGCCTTGTCAAATCCCAACCCAAGCATTTCTTTCTCTATTTGAAAACAGGTCTTTCAAACTACAAAACTTCCCCAATACATTTGCTTTATGAGGATTAGGATTCAAGTCTTATCATCTATAACAACTTTCAGCAACTTGTATAACCTGAACGTAAATTTGGGGTTTGGTTGGGTTGTTTGATGTTTGGTTTTGGGGTTGTTTTTTTTTAAACTTAATCTTTGGGCTTTAGCATAAAGATAGAATAATTTTGTTTTCTTTATCATACAACTTATGTTTACCATTCTTTTTCAAGTTCTGTCTCACACTGCCGATTATTGCTTCCCTACACAAGTAGATACTTGCTAAAATAAAAACAAAACATAACAGCCTGAACTCCCACCAATTCTGAAGAACTGTTCAGCTATCTATACAACTGAATGGAAACCTTTTCCCCTGTTCTAAGAGCTACAGGATAAGCATTATGGAAAGGAATGTAAAACTTCATTTCCAACTAGCGAGATTAGTGTATCAATATATCTATTACACATTTTAGAAGGAAAAGTGATGTCATTTTGACAAATGAAGTATTAATATTATAGCAGAAGTCCTCTGCATCTTCTGTCAAAACTTTTCTAATTGCTCAAAGAGGATGAAAACATTTATTAATATCTGGATTGAGCACAGCTCAAGGTTTTCCTCAGGATTTGCTACCTAGACTGAGAGCAGCACAGCGCCTAAGCAACAAATAGATAACCATGTCTGAGATCCAGCAACAGATTGTCTAGCTTAGAACACAAAACATACCCAGACTGTTGCTTCCTACCCACAGATCATAGGAAATTTGGCTAGCAAGACCATAGTTCTAGGTCAATAAAGCAGGAGAGGCAACACCTTGTGACAAAGCCTAAGCCTACAAAGCCAAGTAAATCAATATGAAAAAGAATCGGGTTTAAACCTGAGTTGTAACTGTTACTCAGTAGCTATCATCTCATCCAAGTGTAAACCATTTTCAAAATAATGCAGTTCTGATTGCCTTATGCCTTCTTCTCACCCTAATATTGTCAGATAAGAAATAGGGCTTTTTGCAAGTCTTCTATTTCTGTTAAATTTCTGAAGATTACTGTGTACAATCTTTTGTATTTGTTGAGCTGCCTAAGTTTCATCTAAACAATAGTTAGAGAGTACTACTACTATAGTAAGTAGTACCATAGCTTACCAAAAAAAAAAGCACTCATCTAACAAAGGGGATCAAATCCTAGAGCTGTGACATAAAAATATGCTAATCTTGCTAAATTGCAATCATGTGTCTTTTTTTTTAACGTAGAGCCTTTGCCTAAAACATAATCCATAGTTTACTACTACAAACAAGCCTTCAAGTTTAAGTGTAATGCATAATAGAAAACGCATTTTCTTTCCAGTCCAACCACAAACCCAGGAAGGTGTCCGATTGTAACAAATTAGAGTTTTTACTGCACTGACAAATAATCACTGAAGACCTGGTCTTGGACTTAAATACAGGAATACAGTTAGTCTATGATGTACCTTTAAGAAGTATCCCCACATTTGATTAAGGAGTTGACTGGTTTGTTATCTTGTCACACACAATTTTTTCTCAACGTAGTTCCAAAAATATTTTTTTTATATATAGATATTAAAAACCACATAACGTATATACTTTATATTTACATAAATTATGTAAATATATAAGTATATGCTATATACGATATACTTTATATACTTAATAACCATATATATACTAATATATACACATATGTAATATATATACACAATTTTATACGTACACTTTTTTATACACGTACTTATTTCAACTTGTAACAGAGGAAACAGCACTAAACAGCATTCATTTACAAATTCAAAAAAATTATATAGAGCAACAAAAATGTACCATTCTGAAAATAGTATACTTTTCACAAAAGCAGCAAGTTTTAGATATTATGTCATTTACCCTGCAAATGGAATAAAGATATAGACTCAAAAATATTCTACAAATTTAATGTCAAGATTAAAGAGAGTCTAAACTTCCAATCTTTCAGCCCACAGAAACTGTAAGCAGGGGAGCAAAGGAGTGTGCTTGGAAGGAACTGAAGACAGCCTGAACAGTGCTTATATTGTTCAGCTAACTAACCACAGACTTTTATTAAAAAAAAAAAAAAAAAAAAAAAGAAAAAAGAAAAGCACCACTAAAATATGGCACATAAATCTTTTCCAAAACAAACCAGAGCAGTGACTACAGTCCTAACTGCTCTCATCTCCACATATCCTGAAATTTAATGTCACTCTATTTTTCATATACTCATTTTTAGAATTAACTATGGGAGTACAGATATATACGCTGTGTATACATACAGATACAGTAAATGCAGACATATACTGTATCTGTACTCCCAACGTCTCACTACACAGAAGCAGCATCCTGAACTTCAGATTAAAAACTGGTGATGCAGCGAGAGACAAGTTTTATGTACTCATACTAAATACTCCCTGCTGCCTCAATCAATTTATTTGGCATCTGACCAGGAGTTGAAGGATGGGGTCAGATACACATACAAACAACACTGATACATTAAACTCTTGTGAAGATCTCACAATCCGTCTGCTGCATGAAACCAGAGAATAAACTCATATGAAAATAGCATCAGTAGGAGTGTGCGTTTGACTCCCCTTTTAGTTATGCATAGATTTATATACGCCTCTCCCAAGAGAGCAGTCAGTAACACACAGACAACATTCATCCAGAATTATACAATTACATCATTGACAGAAAGTTTACTTTTTAAAAAGGTCTTTGTCCAGCATAACACCATCTGAAGTTGTTTGAAGGGTCAATCTTAACATATCCATGCATTCTTTCAATCGGGGATCAGATGTACGCAATCCTGTAGATTTGAGTGCCTATTACAATAAAACGATAATTACTAAAACGAGAATATAAGTTTTTACAATCAAGTTCTCTATTGCTCAGCCTCATTTATCAAGATGAGAGACATCTGCTACTGCGCTCTCAACACAGAGACATTTTGACAGTTTTTTGATCCTTTCACCATTTCCTTTTGCCATTTTGGCTGCATCTTATGTAAAAGGATTAGTCATTGAAATCCACAGTGGCCCAACTGTATTTTACACGTGTGCAAACACTACCCAGCCCTGCCACAGACACAGATGCTTTCAAGCATACTCTTTTGCACATCAAAGAAGTAACAATACGATTACACTCATTCTCTTAAATACAGAAACACTGGGGGTGGGGAGAAATCAGTTACATTCCTTGCTGCAGCTATCCGTGTATAATAAATTCTTTGCTTTGTATCCTTGCATTTAGAATGTTAAAAAAACCTTGCAGTAGGCTTTCATATAGCACTCCAGAACAGTAAACTTACAGTTATGAATTTATGAACTGGTATTTTTTCTTGTCCTTCTGCAATAGTATAGAAAAGTAGATCTTCCAAGCTAGGAAGGAGCCCTTGCTTCACTTTACTGGAAAAAAAAGAAGGAAAAAAAAAAAAAAAAGACAGATTAGTGCATATTTTTATTTATACACATTTTTGCATTATTTACAAGGAAGAAGCACATTTACACTACCAATACAGCTGCTACCACTAATTTCAACGAGCACTCTTATTAGTGAGCACAAAGCTTAATTCAGCTTTAAATAGGAAAACAACAGTAATATTACAAGTAGCATGCATAGCCTTTACAGTGGCAAGCATTCTTAACTGTAACGTAGTCACATTTTTACTAACATGGATTTATTGCTCAGATACTATTTAGAATTTTTTTGGAGCAGATTTATCACTTTTCCCTCCTCTTGATGTCACCAAGGATAGACGTGTATCTCACACAGAGGATAAAGTATTTATATGATTCAAAGACCTACATGCCTCACAATAAATCTGTAAGAGCAGATTGACCCAATGATTCTATAAGCAAGAGGTGATAAATGCATATTATTTTCACCCAACTAGTCCTGCTTTTAGGAACTCCTAATATGAGCCCTAAAGCCCTTCTACAAGCTTATGTAAGCCACATCAGTTACAGTGAAAGCAAGTAAAGCTATCTGCATAATGCAGTAACCTGAACCAGCTCAGGCAGCAGCACTAACTCACATAATGCATATTTATCAAGGTTAACATGCAGTGTAGATACATCTTCAATGGTCACCATGTTTATCAAAGGAAATACCCTAGCTTTCCAAATATTCTATGTGTTAGCTATTTTACTCCAAAATACGCTTACTGTATGCCTCTTTGTCATAACTTACATCTCCATTTTAAGTGAAATGCGAAGGAAACCTACCAGATTAAGCATCAAGATTCCTTCCAAGAGAGAAACCTTTTAATACTGACAGCTTTCCCTCAAAGCCTTTGGATGCTCTCTATTGGCTTAACCTTGGAGTTTCCCCTTTCCTTGATACTCCAAAGCACCCTGCAGCAGGCAGCAGCACAAGACTGCACTCAGTTGTTCACACTTCCCCTGTTAAATACAGCATCATAGCATAGACTTCCAAAATGTACACTTCCAAACTGCTAGGGGCAATGACAGCAAAGGGCTTCGGAGCAACTTTTTGAGTCCTTTGAAGTGATTAGATTTGTTTCTAGACAAAGTCAGTTTAGAGAATGCCACTGTTCCAATGTTTGACACACAAAAAATAAACAAAACCAAAAGAGTTCTCTAGTAAACATAGACTTAAACTAACTGAAAAGCAGAGTATGTAGTCCTACATTATTTTACCCATCAGTTCTAAAGTTCAATCTTATAATCTAGTAAGACTAGCAATACTTTGTTACTACAGTATATATACTTTGTTATTTAAATAATATATAAAATATTTAAATATATTTAGATGAATAAATTTTCTATTTGCATAAATTATATATTACTAAAAATAAAAATATATAAAGAATTAAATACTATTTATTGCCCCAAACTAGAATGTTCAGTGGCAATTTACCTATTTTTATACACAAATACATGTGCACACAAAAAGCAAGTCTAAAGCATTCACAAGACTACTAAATCTTTGCATATCAGTACTCAGGGTTAAAACTAAAAATACTACAACTAAGCACAGACCCTAGGTAAGCCAGTGCAATCTCACAGACTGACATTTAAACCTCCTTCCCCACTTAAAATTACCTTATTCTATCTCAACAACAGGCCAGATTTATGATTGGTTTTGATGAAAACCTGATTATATCCAAATACCCTTTTAAATTTAAGACAAACTCTAGGTTGCACTTGCCTCCCTCCTTTCCTCATAACTAGCAGTGAAAACCAGTAGTAAAAATCTCCCTTCTCATTTTCCAATTTATTTAAAACACTGTACTTGCATACTAAGAACAGAAGACAGCTTTGTAAGCCAACAGAACTTTCCTTGTCTTCCAGTCTGGCTTTTTTTAGGTTTTTTTAAATGATGCTAGCTGACTAATGCACAGACAGGCTGGCAATTCAAGCAAGACAAATACTTGCAACTACCTCAAGCAAATCACTGAACAACCTTTTTCCTAAAGAAAATTCAGGCCTTCCACGAAGCATACTGCGCTTTCAACCTTTTGAGAACAGTACATCCAGTCAAGCCAGCAGAACCAGAACTACCAACACACCAATTATAACTTCAGCCCATACCTGCAGCCTAACTCTGCAGCTATGGACTTTTTTGACAGCTATGCTGAATTACAGTCTACACCCCTACACACAGAATTTAACGAAGTTACCCAAAATGTTGACATCGTGTTTTAAGCAATGTCTCTGCTACAAGACTCATTACTGGATTGCTGAAGCTCTGACAGAGAAAACTTTCATATTTCACTTTGACAAGACAATCCGGGGAACACATTGAGTAATTTTAACTGACAACCTACTTAATTACAAGTTCCTGAGCGATTACTCAGAATTTAACAGCTGTTCCAAATGCGGAGTTTTTATCTGGGAGGGTGCAGAACAAAAAAATTCAGGCATTTTACCAAGATTTTTACCTGCTTCTTCATGAGATTTTAATCTATTAAAAAGAGATGTGCACCTTTCGCAGCACAAATTATCTCTTGACGCAGTTTCTGTATCTTTCACATCTGCTGCTGTTCAATATTGGGTCAGTCAGCCTAATTAAACAATGGATCTGCACTGGCTGCCAAAGCAAAGAGGATGGCATTCAATATATTTACAGAAAATTGCTCTTTGTCAAAGAGTCCATCTTTCGATGAAGTTTATCAGATAAATAGAGGTGGAAAGGCTTGCTCTGCAGTTTATCAGGTCAGTGATGTCAGTAGCTAATGTTTGCCTAACCCAAAAGCTATGTTTTGGCACCACGAGCACACTTAGCATGATAGTGCTGTTCAACAGATGTTTTTCAAGTCAGGGAACTTGCAATTTCCACAGCTGAATTAAAGTGGAAAAAATCCGGTCTATTTCACTCCATGAATTACGACTTTTGATACTTATTTCCCTTCTTAAAAAAAATAATAATAATTAATCACCAGACTATTACACAACTAGACTTCTTCAGTGGTAATCCAAGCTGTGGACTAGAATTCTGGAAGACGCGCCACACTGCTTTTTAAATACATACATATACATATATAGCAGGAATTCCAAGCACAAGGACTTTGCAATTTGTATTGTTTCCTCCTTTAGCTCCTCCTTTTGCATCAGTACACTACTTATACCAGATTCCATGGAGGATTTCATTTTTACAAAAACTGAATTAGAATCACTACAATACAAGAGATTAAATTCCTACCTTGTACTTCAAGATGCAACTGCTAAAATGCAGAACATGATTTATGGAACAACAAAACATATAAAGATACGATACTGCTAATAATAGTTTCAGGTTCATTATTAAAACACCAGCCATTAAAACATGAGGTCACAACTGTCCCCAAGGGGTCCATACTGGGACCAGTACTGTTTAGTTTCTTCACCAGTGACATGGACAGTGGGATTTGAGTGTCACCCTCAGCAAGTTTGCAGTTGACACCAAGCTGAGTGATGTGGCTGACACACCTGAAGGAAGGGATGCCATCCAGAGGGACCTGGACAAGCTCATGAAGTGAGCACACATGAACCTCATAAGATTCAACAAGGCAAAGTGCAAGGTAGTGAACCTGGGTCAGCGCAACCTCCTGTATCAATACAGGCTGGGGGATGAAGGGATTGAGAGCAGCCGTGCTGAGAATGACTTGGGGTACTGGTGGATGAAAAGCTGAACATGAGGCAGCAAAGTGCACTCACAGCCCAGGAGGCCAACTGTATCCTGGGCTGCATCAAAAGGAGCGTGACCAGCAGGTTGAGGGAGGAGATTCTGTCCCTCTACTTTGCACTCGTGAGACTCCACCTGGAAAACCGCCTTCAGGTCTGGGAGCCCCAGCATAAAAGGGACATGGGCCTGTTGGAGTGAGTCCACAGGAGGGCCACAAAGACGATCAGAGGGATGAAGCACCTCTCCTACGGAGACAGGCTGAGAGAGCTGGAATTGTTCAGCCTGGAGTACAGCAGGCTCCACAGAGACCTTACTGCAGCCTTTCAGTACTTAACAGTGGCCTACAGGAAAGATGGGGACAAACTTTTTAGCAGGGCCTATTGTGACAGGACAAAGGGTAATGGTTTTAAACTAAAAGAGGGCAGATTTAGACTGGATATAAGGAAGAAATATTTTACTATGAAGGTGGTGAAATACTAGAACAGGTTGCTCAGAGAGATGGTAGATGCCCCATCCCTGGAAACATTCAAGGTCAGGTTGGACAGGGCTTTGAGCAATTTGACCTAGTTGAAGATGCTCTTGCTTACTGGAGGAAGGGTGGATGAGATGACCTTTAAAGGTCCCTTCCAACCCAAACTATCCTATGATTCTACGAAAGCTGCAAGGGCTGCAACCCGCAGTTGTTAGTCATCCTATCTAAAACAGGCACCTTAAAGAAGTTGTCACCATACTACAGATAAACATCTCCAACTAAGAGATACACACACCCATCAAGTCACTAAATAACTATCTTCTGTCCACTTGCATAATTAGACACCGATCTCATTAACACTGGTGGGTAATCATTTATTTACCTGAAAACTTACTAAGATTCAGACAAAAATTCGTATTTATAAACCCAGACCAAAGACAGACATGTTTTAGTAGATGTCAAAGTGTTTACAGTAAAAACAAGAACTGCTGCTTCAAAACCTTCACTTCTAAGGAAGTTATGAAAGGTCTACTGAAAGCACAGTTTCTTGCATCTGCAAGTATGACAGCCACACTCTGACAGGAGTAACAGCGAGATGAACTGCTGCCTATACAGTTCCTATACAACTGGTTCCTTTACAGTTGAATCTGGCATAGATGCAAAAGCAAAATTAAATTTAAAAGACATCTCCAGAATTCACCTCTGTCCTTAAAAAGGAGGGCTACCACTTCCTTGCCGTTCTAAGGAAAGAGAAACAAACTAAAAAAAACCAACCCAAACCCACACCAACACACTTCCATCAACCATTTTGCTATATTCCATATATTAGTACTCATCAGTATTGCAATTTAGCTATACTTTAAAAATCAGCGTTGCTCACGTTTTGCTCCTCTCTCTCACCTGAATAAGGCCTTTATAATTTAGAAATAGCTTATACTTAGATAAATTATGTTTGATCCTACTACTGTCCAGCATAAGATGCAAGAACAATGCATACTTACACTGAAAGTAAAAGTGAACAATACACAGTTATATTGAAAGTAAAAGTAAACAGCCATAAATATTATACAAGTTTATAATTTAGGACTGTACTATGTTATTCTGTTGTAATTATTTAGGCATGGACATACAGAAGTGATTGCATTTTAATCCACAGCCTTCACTAATCAAAATTACCAGTGTGTGACCACTCCCAGTTTAACCTCAAATATTTTTCCTTTCCAAAAGGAAAGGAAATTTCTAGTTTCAGGTGGATGCACACAGTGAAGACTGGATAGCAGGGATTAGGAGGTGGTGGAAAATATTCAGGAGAAAAAAAAATACACAGAAGGATCTGGTTATGCAATGGGATACTAGTTATTTCATCAGCCACAGGCCTCATCATTTATTCTCTCTATGAGGAGTTAAACTGTTCTACATTTCTGTATACTTTTTGCACAAAACATTTTAGGTTTTCACTTGTAACTCCCACTCTCTGTAGATGAGGACTGTCAGGCAAGCAAAGAAGAAAGAAAATCTTAGTGCTGCCTTTTGACACTGTAGGTTATTCCAGTATCCTAGAACCACAACCTTACATGCAAATAGGAGAAAGAAAAAAAAAGTAAACCCCCAAACCAAACAAAACAAGGAAAGCCTAAAAAGGACTATTGTCTTCCCAGTTGGGCCCACAAACCATCTGCCAAACACAGCTCAAATGTTATATACTTCTGGATGATAAAGCACTGGAATCAGCAGAACACAGACTGCTCTGACTTAGCTCAGCTGTCAGTTTAGAACTTTTCTTCCAAACCCTGTCTTAATACAGCAGTGATGTCCACATGCAATGTGCCATTTACAAATGCTTAAGGAAGATTTTCATAATTCTGCATCAAGAAAAGTAAGCATGAAGGTATCCAGCAGCCTGGCTAACATGTCACCAGGAATTCCTGCACAGCCGGAACTGAAAAGAAACTGTTTCCAGTTTTTTACTTGTTCATAACTACATGCTCATGTCATATTTCCTTGTTCATTTCGCAGTAAGGCTCAAAGAATGAGCATTTGACTTTCAAATACATCCTTTTGTCAACAGCCAAAAAATGACTTAAAGTGTATAACTGGTTGTGACTACATAGCTTTACCAGACATACTAGAAATGACAGGATTTCCTTAACTGATGCTAGCTGTAGGAAGCTGTTATAAAAATCTCAGGCTAAGATCATGTTACCCCTTTAATGTATTACCTTTTCAGCATTCTCAGAACCCCCCTCACAGCTGGCACACTTGTTTTTAATGGTACTTTCTGTATTTCTTATTGAAAACATAAGTACAACCTTTATAAACCACACCTACTTCAGACACAGCTGAATAATTTTTGTTTCAAAACGTCACATATAGAACTAATTCAAAGCCTTCATACACGTTGAACAACTGTATAACTACAATAATACACATATAATTGTGTATTATATTGTACATAGTTATGTAACCTGACTTGCATGTACTTTTTAAAGGATTTTGACGGCAGAAATTATAAATGATACCTTTAAAGAAGACTATATCCCATTGAAACAAAAGGCTTGAGCAGCTAAGACACTTGGTGGAGAGAAGAACAAGAAGAGTGCTTCTTTTCCTGCCTGTCATGCTGAAGTAGAAGTTCATGCTAAAAGAAAACCAACCCAAAACCACAACTCAAAAGCAGAACTATTCATGAGCTAAGGGCTACAGCCTTCCCAGATGGCTTTGTGGAATCTTTTCAAGACTTCCTCTTAGCATCAGGGTAACAGAGACTTTGACCACTGTTAAAATAAAGTATTCCTTTATTGGCCTTATTTCCTCTGTCTTTTGCTTTTTATATCTACGCAAGAAGCATAGCGAAGCCTGGGAAAGTGACTTTGGTTTAGATTTTAATTAGGCTGCCCCATAAGCAGCACAAAGAAGACACACAGGCTGCCTACAGGAAAGCCAAGGGGCAAGTTCTAAACACACACAAAGGAGATGGGTCTTCATGGGAATTGCAGTTAAGCTGTCAAACTTCTTGTAAACGGTTACCAGCATACCCAGGTTACTAAGCATACCCAGGTTCAATCAAGTAATGGACAGACTGTCAGACTGCAAGGTGAGAAATGAACAAGGCTTCTTCAAGAGCTGCATGATGCTGAGGACTAGCAGAATGCTAGAGAGCCATCAATCCATTTACCTTGTCATTATACTTTGTCCCTGTTTTCAACCACTGGTCATCACAAACTGAAGCTGATACACCTGTCCCTGACCAATTTTGTACAGAGTATTTCAGGTTCCTAGCGAAGGAATATTAACTTCATAAATATATACAGTCTTATTCTATTACCTGCATGTACCTTTGTCATGGAGGGACAAATCAGTGCCTCTTGGCACAGGGTCACATTCTGTAGCACCTATGAACATTTGCGGTGTTATCCATCCCTAGCTGCACTAGATGCAGACATGAAGATAGCGCTGCTAAACTTCCCGGGTAGAACTACCCACCATGTATACCGCCTTTAATAATTAATGTGAGATGACACAGCTTTCACTTCCATAGGAAAACACCTTTTATGCAAGTAGCAGCGCTAGAAAAACCCACACTAACGCACGCTGGCTCCGAGCTCCGAACCAAGGCACGGGCACGGCCGCATGCGGAAGGGACGCCGAGCCCGGTGGAAGCTGAAGGCGCGGCAGGACGCGAGCCCCGGCAAGGGCAGCACCGAGAGGCACACACGCTCCTCAGGCCACACGTCTGCCCGCGCTTCCTGCCGCCGCCGAGCCCGCCCTCCGTGCCCCGCGGGACCCCACCGCGCCGGACAGTCCCGCACCGCGTCCCACGAGCTGCCCACAGACCCCAGCCTGCCGAGGCAACGCCGCGGGAGAACCGATGCCTGCGCCCTCGCACCTGCCGGGGCAGCGGCCCCCGCGCCCCCCCCCCCCCCCACCCGCAGGCCCCACCCGGGCGACGGGCAGGCGGCGCTCACC
>JANHGB010002160.1:0-19673 GCA_026283785.1 Coracopsis vasa | reverse complement strand
TAAATCACGAAATCTATTTGAAACTGTCTGCAGGTCACTTTAAAGTATGATGCCAGGGTATGTATGTATTCCAACACTTACACCCACAAAAGCAGGCAGTCTTGGAATGTAACATTATCTTGATATTTAGATTTGTCTTAGTTGTTTCACAATACACATAGTGCTTACCAAAAAAAAAAAAATTGTAAAGCTGTTTTCATCATGTGTTCATGTGGTCTGGAAGCTGTTACTTCCCAAAGGGAATTCAAATGGCTTTAAGCACTGAAATTAAGGGGAGTGGGGGTGGAAAACACAAATATGGCATCCTTGTATTTTGTTACAGCAAAGATGTTCAAGACCCCATGGTTGTTCATCTGTAGTTCAAGCAATGACCGAGTGAACTGAAGCAGTGATCTGTACGAAACTGAAATGAGGTATCACATTCAATCCAAATAAGCAGACCTCATTTTATAGCAATGTGATCAGCAGCTACAATCTACATATAGAGATATACTACAAAAATCTAGTCAGTATGGAAACAAAAATATTCTGCACAGTTGAAGGCTGTGTGATTATTTCTATTCTATCGTATTAAGGCACAGTGCTACACCTCCTGCCTCCTGTACAGCGGGTTTGCAACAGAGCCCAACTTGGTACTCCATAGAACAAAAAAATAATTCTGCAGCTATGGTTATTTAGAGTGAGAATACTTCATTTTTTCCAATCAAGTTCAAACTCAAACTTGCAGCCATCAGCATCCACTTCAGTTAGTGGGTATTAACAAAATTTGTGTGAAAAGTTTGAGGGGAAAAATGTTCACAACTGCTTCAAAGTGAATAATGTTAAATAGCTAGCCCTCAGGTTTATCAAGAATTTTCATCCTCCCTTCTTCTAACAATACTCACATTATGTTTCAACCAAAAGAGGAAGCAATCACATCATTAAGCGCTGAAGAATGAAGGGAGGGAGAAAATACATACTTGTATTTAGTCTCAATCCTAATACACAAACCAAGCCATTTAGAGTAGTATAATATAAGCACTATCAACACAAGCATGGTCTATCTATTCTCTCAGTGAATCTTTATCTGTAGCCTACAATGATTACTGTGTGTAGGAACGTAGACAAATTAAACTACACTGTCTGATCTTTACCAAGGCTATTAAAACCAGTTTTCTCTTTTTTTTCCCCCTCCTCTAATGCAGCATCAGTTCAACATAAAGTTCCTCACACAAGAGCTGAATGCTTTCATAAACTAATTTGCCTTACACAAAAGTTGGAATAATTTCACACCAGCAGCATGATTTGCATGGTTTTGTATTCTGAAATAGTTGACTAAAACCCACCTGTTTTCCTTTGTACTAGAAAACTGGGCACAAAATATAGCTGCAAATTTCCACACCAAGACAGACATTCATTCTTCTGTAAAACTGGAAGACCTGGCAAGATGAACTGGCAAAAGCAATCACTTGCTAGCTGAAAAGCGTAAGCTTTACACAAAGACACTTTCAAGTTTCTACACACAAAAATGTCCACCATTTCAAGAAAATGCCCTACAAAACCAAAATACCACAAATCAGCACTTCAAACTTATTTCTTCAATGCAAAATGCATAGAGACCTGTAACCCCAAAAGTGCCTACTTCATACACCTGAAAATGAAAATACAGCCTGCTTTAACACAGGTACAGTACAATGCAGTGGGACTGATCTCACTATATCAGTACGTTTTTTGTCCTTTCCTATTCTCTCATCCCTCCTGCACCCCAAGTGTTAAAACTGCAGCCTCTGATAACAATAAGGCAGCCGACAGGAAGGGGAAGATAATTTTAGTTATACCTTACTGCAGAAGATAAGCTCCTGTAGGGCTGATGCTATTTTTTTTTTTTTAATACCAGCAACAATTTGTAAGCACCATTAAGCAGCCTGGAACTGCAGCACCTGCGCAATACAAGGGTGTTCCACTGCAGAGTACTTTTCTCTAAGAAACAGGTGGAACTCCTTAAAAATGGAGCTATACATAATCATCAAGACACACGAGCTTCTGTGTACTCAGCTAATTAATGGGGTNNNNTTTTCCATCTCCACTCTTCAGCAAGCTATCAGCAATACCTAAACTCTGATTCTTACATCAACAGAACATTGGAGGGTTTTTTCACCTGCGCAGAAAGAGGCAGTTCACCAGAAGGCTTCTTTAATTTCAGTTTAGGGGATTAGTAAATCCTAGTTCATGCTTCAAATAAAAACCTTTTCAGCAAAACAGCCTCAAGTACTCTCAAGGAACATGGAGGCAAAAGACAGAGTTTTTCAAAGACATTATTTCATATCAAGTGGTATAACATGAAGAACAGCTTTGCAGAGTCACCCTTCACCCTCAAGTATGTACATGCTCCTGCATCACAAAACCATACAGGATAAAGGATTAATTGTCTCTGGATCTTTTGATACTCCTAGAAACAGCAGTTTGAGAAATCATCACATAAAAATTAGCATTTGTGCACATGACTGTTCATAAACTTAATCCTTAGATTCACTGAGACAACTGCATAGATTTCAAGGAGCTACACAGCTATTAAGACATTTTACTCATGTTACCGTTGAGCAGCTATCATACACCTACATTCTATTACAGCAAAACCGATTCCTAGCTATTTGAGAACTAAAGAGCATACAGGCACCTGAGCTTGAATGTCAGTGTGAATAGTTTAAAATCAGTTCAAGATCATGACAGAAAAATCATTTCATAATGGAGACACCAGTATCCTGTTCTTATAAATCTAGTAACTGCCTGAAAACATTAAGAAAATTTCTTTTAAAGTAAGGCACAGATACTAATGACTTAATGTTTAACACTATTATTTATGCTGTCAAAATACAACTTTTGGCAGTTAAAAATAATGCATAATTTTATTAGATATTTCTCAAGAGTGATCCTCAAGTCAATCTTACCTTGCCCCTAGAACAAAAGCACCATCCACAGTTACAAGTCGATAAATCCATGGCCACATGCAGAATTCATTACAAGCCCATGTATTTACATCTACAGTCAAGCTGGATTTTTGAATACTGGAGTATTTCACTTTAATCAATTAGAATTATTATTTATTATTACCAGAAATAAATGGCCATGAGTTACTTCATTCTACTAAAAAAAACCCAACAAAAAACACCCCCCCCCAAAAAAAAAAACCCTACAACAAACAGAAGATCTGAATTTCATCACCTTTTAGATACTTGCACAAGAATACTGTAGTTTCAGCAGCTGCTACTCAAATTATAAAGCTAATCTTTCTGTTACTTTTACATTTAAGTGCTCAACAGAACACTAAATACAAGAATGGAATCATACTATAGTTCCTTTAAACTTTTAATTGTCAGCAAGGACATCTGAAAAGCAGTAAGTTTTATCTCAAACTCCGAGTGTGAAATATCTCTAATGATACATGAAAATTCAAGCAAAAAGATTTGGCTGTGTGTATCTCAAGATTGTCCCACAGAGTTATCTGTTTTGGGATGTCCCAGAACTCTTCCCTATAGCCAATTGTCCTGGGAGGTGCAAAACCTTTGGTGGTTTAAAGAATATTCAAATAATCAAAAGCACCAAATTCTGATATCTTTCTAGCTGGCCTTCAAAAGACAGCAATAATATGTAAATTAAATACAAAACAAAGCAACAGGAGGCCTAAAGCTGTTGACCACTACACATCAGTTTAAAATTAATTTATTTCATCTGTAAAGCAAAAACCACTTGGGGCTATCAAAAGACTTTTCTCTTGCACATCAATAAAAGTGCATATGCTTAATGCTAGGCATGAAAACAACCCTTGTAAATACTTAGTTTTTTTAAAGAAGTGGACTGTTTAGTGATACATGCTTTGCATGTATTTACATTTTAAGTGAACAGGTGGCACTTCGTAAGTTTTAATTGGAAAAGCATGCTTCCTAGTCATAAAATAAAAAGGCAATAGCAAGCCTAAATCAAAACTCCCTCAGAGCTATTAAGCGATAGCTTTTACATTAAAATAGTACAGGATAGCAAAAGGACAGTAGAAGAGTTTATAGCTGTATTTTCAATGCTATTGTTGGTATAAAATTGCCATCATTGCTCAGGCTAGAACTTGATTAATTCTGCAAAAGCTGTCATTTTCTTAAAGGAGGTAGTATAAAAAGGGTGTGGCTTGCAAAACATGGCCTCATCTGGCTGTAAACATTTCAAACAATAGACATAAATACCTATGATAAAAAGTACAATGGAAGAGATTATTCTAGAAATTGTTTTATGAACTTGAAAAGAAAAAACAGTAGATACATTTAATATATTTACTTATTTGCATGTACTTTAAATGATACAGAACAAGATTACTATGTTAGAAATTCACATACAATATAAAAACATTTGTTAGACAAAGTCACCATTCTGCTGACATTTGCAATAACTGTTTATCCAAGCTTAACTTCAGGTATTTATAATATTTTTCATACATGAATCTTTGTATATGTGCAATGTTTCATTAACTACACAATGTGAAACCCTGATTTTCGTAGTTTTTCATCACAATCTGAACATAATAGTTATCTGCATCTTAACACATTGGCTTTTTGAAACACTAGTAATTAAGGCATCTTTGCTGTGTAGTTTCTCAATAGTGCAAACAAAAACTGTCTTTAATAATTTGATTAAAACATAGAAGTAATTGAATATCCTGAAGTTTTTTGGTTGTTGGGTTTTTTTTTTTTTTTTTAATGTAACTGGAAGATAGTTGTGCATTTTGGAGTTCTCTTGTGAAAGACAGATTTAAAAGCTCTTAATGCTGATTGCTTTTGTTGGTTCCTTGTAACTGGTTCAGCTGTCCTGGCTTCATGACAGGATAATTCATCTTTTGTGGGATGTTGTAGTAAAATACAGTAGCATTTCAATGAATACCTAGTAACTAAGTGAATCCCAAATGCAGCAAAGGCATACAGTTTTCATAGTGCACTTTCACCTCACTGAAGTAAAAGTTGCTCCTACTAGACATTTTTCCACTTCAATGTGAAGTAGATTGTTAGGATGTTAGTGGTTTTATTTAACAGCTTGACAGTTCAGGTCTCTTCTGCCAGTATTTCTCAAAAGGCTTTCAGACACAGTACACATTTCAGGGATACCTCAGAGGATTGTTTCACCACATAAGCACAGTTTCCCAATCGTGTCAGTGCAGTTGTAATAAATAAGCATTTATATCCTAGAAGGAAAAAAAAAACAAAAACCAGGAGAAAGCGTTTGTCACATTACTTGTAGCTGTAACACTGACTGTATGTCTGAGGCAGGGTAACCTATCAGGACCATAATACAAGAGTAATTATATTTAGGCCAAATTTCAGAACAAGTTATCTTCAAGATTACTTGCAATTAATGCTTTTAATGGCATTTCTTTATGTAATGGAAAGTCTGCAGAACAGTGTGATTAGTTTCCAAAGCACCAATTTAGATTTTTCTCTGCTCAGTGCATGCACAGGAAAAGAAGTCATCGTCATGAGATCATGTATTTGAAACATGTTTATTAAGAGTGATGTTCCTTCACCACATCCCTCCAGCATACTTGTACTAGTCCTATTGCTCTTGACTTGTTCAGATCACAATCTATCCTGATATATATTAAGAAATAGGCAAACAAACAGGAAGGGAAACAGAATCCCAGAGAAATAGACTGACACCAGCTGTAACTGCTATGTTGATCTACCAGAAGAACTAGGCAGTCTGTATTACAAGCTCCTACTGCTCTACCGTTTGGGAGTTAGAACTCAGTTCTGCATGCCTGCTGACTGAAACTGTCAGACGTTTGTAATTATCCTCATAGAGACATCAAAATTGAAGTCAGAGGAGCACAGCAGTCCCAGAAGAACAAGAAATAACTTACTTGGTTGATACATCAAAGTGACAAATTCTGTAGCCATAGAATTGTACCTGAAGGATCTTTGCAGAATCTATAGCATTCAATCTTTAAGTCCTTCTCAAGTTCACTCAAATCCTGCACATAACCAAGTGTCTGCTTTAAGTCCTTTCCCACTGTCTGCCTTCATCAGGTCCCTCTAGGTGGACAGGTTTCTTATTCCCTGTAATTCTTAGTGCCCAACCTCAGAAAGCCGTATTAACAGACAGGAGTATCATGAGCAGCAAATCATACATCTACCAGACATCCTCATTATATTACTGATATCACAACGTTTGCCTTGAGAAAAGCAAACAAGGTTCACTTCAGATGGAGGCACTTCTTTGCTATCCACAAACTCATTTAAGCATTAGGCCAGCAACATGCTTCAAGATTTAGTATCTTGGCACTTGCCCCAGTCACTTGATGCGCAAATGCTAACAGTGCTGGACTAAGATTCTCCCTGCTGCATTACACTTACAACAATGGCTATAAAAAAAAAAAAAAAAAAAATCACAGAATCAACTAGGTTGGAAAAGACCTTTAAGATCATGAAGTCCAACCTTTATCCCAGGACTGCAAAGTCCACCACTAAACCATGTCACTAAGGGCCTTGTCTACACAGTCTTTGAACACTTCCAGGGACAGTGATTCCATCACTTTCCTGGGTAGCCTGTTCCAATACCTGATCACCCTCTCGGTAAAGAGATTTTTCCTAATAGCCAGTCTAAACCAAACCTGGCGCAGCTTGAGGCTGTTTGCTCTTGTAAAAATTGTGCAATATGCTTGAGCATTAGTGGAAAATAAAGGTGTTTATATACATCAATAGTTTAGCATAAATATCACCAAATGAGAGTAATGCTGCAAGTGATGCAATTATATGTTCGTTACTAAACACAACTGGAACTGGATTACCTTAGCTATATTACCAGTATATCCTGGAACCAGTGTCAGATGATTCTGCTGTTCCCATAAACCACTTAATTCTTGTTTTAAAATATTCATATTTCTGAAAAAAAGAATGACCACCACTTTATAACATACATACATTTCAGTACTTTCTGACTGAAACACAACTACTACATATAGACTTAGTCTATATGATATTGCCACAATATCAGAAAAATTTTGATCCAACTTCTACAGCATTTGTATTAACCCCTGATATGACTATATGCTAGATGTATTAAAACTCAACCCCCCCACCAAAAAAACCCATCCCAAAACTTGACAATCTTTAAAGTAAGTTTCCAAACACCACCTGTATCTTAAGAAAATAATTTAAGTGCTTTTAAGCTTTTACTTTCAAATTATAGTATTTTTCTTTTGTACAGAAGGTGTGCTCCTACTGATCGAAGTTGAAACAGATTTTGAGATGGAATAAGCTACAAACCCGCATTTAAATATTTCCCAACACTATACTCACCCATCCTCTGCCTGCTCTGTATGTGCAGATAGTTCTGACCACCATCTTTTAATGACAGCCTGAAGCCAGTTTAAGCCAACTATCACGTATCTGTAACAACATATTTTACATATTATGCTTTTCTCCCGCTCTCCAATATCTACAGGTCAGCTAAAGTGTCAAGACAAAATGGTAAGCAACTTAGAATGCAACATGTTTTCTATTCTGGAACATAAATCTAGACAAATTGGCAAGCCTGAAATTGAAGACATAGGCAAGTATTTTAAGTGCTAAACTGAAGTTCTTACTGAAAAGAAGAAATTCTTCAAGTATTTTGCCTGAAAAGTTCACCCTGATTTCATGTTATAAAGCATATTAAAGCCTCAGTGCTATTCTGTTTTACTGTTTAGGATAAATAAATTTGCCTAAGGGCAAAACCAGTCCCTGCCGGTACTTAACCTTGCAGAAAAGGGTTTCTGCACCACCAGTTTCTTAAAGGAGTAAGTTTCACAGGAAGCATTCCCTTCAGGTAGGCGTTTCTTTAGAAAAGCAGCTTTGGGAGAAGGGGCAGAGGGAACAAAAGTCAGAGGACTAAACACCATTAATGTCTAAGACAGTGCATAGCCAGGAAGTAGGAGTGTTTTGAAAACATCTGAAACTAATACTTACTCTTCATACTTGCTTTTAAGCAGAGATTTCACTAAAGGCAAAAGATCTACACAGCAGCCAACTGAAATAAATGGTTTTTCTTCCTGTAAACTTAAAAAACACATGATGTTTCAGAAGTGCCTGAACGTCAGAGTGGTTATAGCAGATTCTTATCCCCCACTTCTTTTTGTTTGTACCTCTTTGTAAGCACAGGAAGGCAGTCTACTACTACTCCAAGATCCTGTATCCTAGAATCATTAAGAAAAAAAAAAAAAAACAAACCAGAAATGTTACTGGTAAAGCACAGGTTGAAGTATATGCTTCGATTTAAAGAATAAACATAATAAAGTTACAACATTTAAGGAACCCCTAAAAATACTGCAGCGTATTTGGGATTGTTTCTACTTTAAGAATATAGAAGAAACACCTAATTTACCTCACTAAGTAGGTGACCAGTTCATTTATACTCCTTCTTCTCCAAAAGGTTAAAGCTACATTCAGCCTCAGATTCCTGCTGAAAAGAACTTGAGTCATAGTTTCATGGTCCTGAGAAACCTGTATATTTATGAAAATATAAAAGTTTACCACAAGTTTAGTAGCAAGCAACAACACAATAAGCTGCTCTAATATAGTAACTTTGCATACGAAAATATACTTTCCCACCTGTATGCTTTTAGAAATTTAGCTAACAATGGCCTTAAACCCCACAAATTTCCCTTAGAAGGCGGCACAAATAGATAAAGACTACTTAACCCACAACCTACAAGAATAAGGTTTGCAGACACCTAAAGAGAGGTATCTAATGATTAAATAGAGCATTCATGAGCATGAACCTATAATTCTCACCAACTTTGAGTACTTTTTACTTAGATGTTTACTAATTTTGACATGATTCAGACATAAGTAATTATATGTATTCTTCTGTACTTTCACAGAAAAGGTTCGTTTTTGAAAAAGCTCATTCTTGGAATGAAGTTTAGGTATTTTATTAAAAGTCCTTTGACTGGAATATACACTGCAGAGCCATTCACATCTCACAGTCATCTGTGGCCAGTGATCTGGTCTTTAGTTTCTCAGAGGTTAAATCTTTCCCAGTCTTCATTTCTTTACCCTTCTTTTCCAACTATTCTGCTCCTACTTCCTTGAAACCATCAATATGATGGAGTGCAGGAGTGCCAGATTTGTACCTCCAGCCCACTGGACTCTGAGCTATCTCTTCATGGCAGCCCACGTTTACAGTACCATGAAAAGGCAGCATGGTGATAGTCTTCAATCTGATCTTCCCTGCCATGCCTCACTTTAAACACCCGCAAGCCACAATGGGTAACAAGCATCTAAGGTGACAGAAGTGGAAATTTCAACATTAAGGGACTTAAATGGACTACACTGTCACAACACTCATTTCATTTAAGTATCTGACCTTTTAGCCAGTTTCAGAAGCCCCAGAAACATTCACCGAGTTTCATCAAGCAACCTTAACAAGAAATACAGTCTCATACAAACCCTAAGCTAGTTACGTACACACTAAACTGACACTGTTACTGAAGATGGTTTTATCCTACCTCACCAGCTTATTCCCATTCACACACCAACACTTTCACACTTCCATAAACGTGCGTGGCCATGCATCATGCCAGATCATGAAACCTAACCAGGTCCAAAGAATGTTTTTCTTTGGTGATGGTGCAATTTTAACCCAGACTAGCCTGGAAGATCTGAGCTTCTGTGCTGATCCAAACATGGGGAAAACTGGCAGTACTATTAGTGCTGGCAATGGTATTATAATAAACTGACAGATAAAGATGGTAAATCGCAAGACCTGAGCCAATCTGTACGTTAAGAAAATTAGTATTGTTGAAAAATTTCACAGCTAACCACACAAAGAAACTATCAGGAATACTTTTATTTTAAACTAAAGTTTCTTTAAACTCTACTTACCTCTGAAAAAAATCCACTGTATTTGGATGAGGGGCCTTCTGTTTGAGATGAGCCAGAGTCACTAGAATTCAGGAAGTACGTACGACTATTGTGCACTTTTGCTAGCAGATTCCCTGCACAAGCCAGTTCATTTTCTTTATTTGCCATGTCACAGTCCCTAGATTTAGGGAGCTGTTTCTTTCTGTAACAAGGCTTTGGAGTATAGCAATGAACTTTTCTTTTACAATATACTACTTTGAAAAGAGAGAGGGGACTTGTCACCGGTTTTCCAACTGTTACTCTGCAACAATAAAGCAGTATTTTAGTGAAGGTTGCTGTAAACCTAAGCAATACTTTCCGTTAAGTTAAAATACATCATTATGAATTCAGTAGTCAACTTGCAGGTTACTTAGAACACTTTATCCCCAAGATACTTCTGATAACCCAAATAGTCATGAAAGTGTAAGAGCTACCACCAACATTTTTTCTTGCTTTGATGAATGCAGAGACATTATTATGGAAGCAGACACAAGAATCAATTGTCAGTAAAATTAAGACCTATCTTTTATCTGTGTCTGTCTGGGTATTACAATACATTTAAACTGCTTCTTCCTCTGTCTCCCTCTCACTTGAAACTCAAGACTCTTCACACCACCGCTCTCCTACCTGTTTGTGTATGAAGCCAGCTGTTTTGGAGATTTCTTACCCTGGCAGAAAGGGAATAGAGAAGAAAAAAACCTGTATTACTAAACAGGATCAAACACTCCCACAGTTTCTCAAAAAGAAGTGTTCCTGCTTGACCATAGCCTAAGTTTACTGCAGATTGCCTCCCTTCCACCCACTCTTTCTATTCTGCAACTTAAGCACAGCTATGTTAACCTTCCTGTAATCTTCAAGTATTTCAGAGTGGCCTAAAGGTGGACTCTCTCTGCCCCAGCTGTCCTTGGAGCACCATGATCAGCTGTAGGGTATCTTTGGCAAGAGGCGGAATTGTGACATCAGCAACGGATTCTTTAGTTACGAGCAAACTAAACACTGACATATGAAAAGCCTACTGGAATCTGGTGGCAAAATTGCGTTACTTGTCGCACATATATTTAAAGGCCCGTAATATGATGCCTGTAAGATGCTAGTATTAGGAAGGATAATAGCAGAACACTTCCCCAACAAAGCACAAGGGAAAAAAAGAATAAAAAAATCAAGACTGCTGTACACAACACAGGCTTGATTATCCTGAATTCATTCACAGGAAACAGATTAGCACCCTGACACCAGACAGGCTGCATAGAACAGTGATATCCTACAGGTATAACAAAATTCGTTGTTTGAATGTTCACTTCAGTTTCATCTGAGGACATGAAAAAAACAAAAACCCACAACCACAAACAGCTTACCTCCTTCATGATCTTTTTAGTGGACGAAGAGATTCTTTTCTTGGGGAGATCAGTGGGATGACCTTCGATATGCAATACTTTCTGTTTTCTAACATTGTGGGCTTCAGATGCCATAATCTCTCAAATCCCTGTTTTCAAGGGAAAGATAGTTATGTTTTTGAAAACTTTCAGTCAACTTTCTTCAAATACAGGTGGCAAAACAGTTAAAAGAGTTCAACTATTCACAAGATGCTCCATCATCTAAATAACACAAGACATCATCCTTCAGCAAATGGTAGCTAGATCGTTAGTAATACGCTGATGAGCACTTCAAAATTCCTATTTAGTTTTCAGCCCCTCCTGAAGAAACAGAGATTCTGTTTTCAATCCAGTTTAGTACACCTGCACTGAGGGGTGTCATACAGACAAGAATTCAACTAAAGGAAAAGGCAATTTAGGAGACTCCTTCACATTCCACACTATGAATTTCATCTGCAACCTAGAGGGGAAAATAAAAAACAAACAAACAAACAAAAAAAAAAAAACAAAACAAAAACAAAAACAAAACCCACAAAAGTTTCCAAATGGGAAAAGGCAGCTAAATAAAAATAATCCCTGGGGTTTTTTTTCGGGAAGAAGGCAAAATTTATCAGAACAACAAAGGTAAAAAAAAAAAAATTGAAGTGAAAGACCTCCCTGTAATTTACTGGCAAATCCACTCCCCTGCCCATTTTTCTCAGCATATAACTGACTATTTTTCATATTTAAAAAAAATAAAATCTTTATTCCACAGTTAACCAATACTAAAATGTCTAAGGGACTCTGCCTTGAACTATGCAAATATTTCTACAAGAATCAAACCCAAGACTGAGACACTTGCACATATGGTTTTACAATTTTTTAAGTGATTCTGACAAGACACTGTTTGAGACTGGATTAAAGAACTACATCATGTTTTAGCGTGAAAATGTTTTAGCAAGACATGCTACCTTACTTTTAAAGACCACCTCTTTGCTCGAATTTTATTGTTTTTTCACCCCTAAGTGGCAAAACTCTGGTCTCAACATGAATGCCCCAATTTCTCCCCTCCACCTTTAGTACCAACAGTCCTATCCTATTTCCTCTATGTAGCAGATTTATCCCACATTAAGAACTTCAGTATATCAAAGACTAAGACACTCAGCAGTGGAAAAAGCCAGATGGGGAACAGCTTACTAGCCACAGAAGACCTGTCAATTCCGTAGCTAAAGGCCATCAAGTAAGACAAACAGGTGGCAGGCTCAAAACAAAGTAGAAGGTGTATGCTTCACATAATGCATATTTCATTCCATATTGTAGGATAAAGTGGAAGCAAGAAAAAAAAACCCAAACCAAAAAAAACACCAAAAAAAAACAAACAAAAAAAACCAAACCCACCTTCAAATGTTTCAGTTCTTTTTAGAACAGCATCAGTAATAGAAGAACTAGGGTATCATCAGAAACCCTTAATCTGCAAGATGGGAACATGAAGCCCTCGGGCCAATGACTTCACGCATTGCAAATGGCAGCATTATTTAGGGCAAAACCTCTAACAGTTTGTGATCCATACTTCTGCAGATACAAAACTGGTTTAAGACTAGTGCATTAACTTCATTGACTCTTTCCCTGCGTACTATGGGATGGTGGCAGAATAATTGCCAGCCTGTGAGCTCTCAACGCTTCCAAGGCTTCCTAGCCACCAGGCTTATAAATAAATAGCAATTTTTTTTTTCCCTGGAGCTTAGAAGAAATTACAAGAATAAACCATTCCTCTGCTTATCAGACTCGTTAAAAACATTATTTGGCCTCAAAATGGATAGCACATTAAAATTTGAAATTGGAGCACAACACAAAGGCAAACAGCTGAACTTTTAAAGAGAAGCCCACTGTAACAACCCTAAGATCCAAGCAAATCCAGCCTTATATTCAGGCTAATGCTGAAGGCAGAAAGCTGGGAGGACTTGGAAAAAACAGCTGAGGGGAAAGCACTGAACTCCAGGAGAACAGCGATGATAATCTGCAAACCTGCAATGCAGTCATCAGAGCTAAACCCCACAGAATCATCCCATCAGATGGCAAAACCAACCAACCAACCAAATCCCATGATCTTTGTTCCTGAAGGATAACTTTCACAATTGATTCCATGACACACTGACAGCTTACAACTCTTCATGCAAAACCATAAGCCCTCCTTATGTACTTCTTCATTAAATGATCTCAAACTACCCTCCTCTTTCATGCTACCCAGTAAGCAAAACTCTGATCTCCAATATACAAGACACTGCGGTTAAACTAGAATGGTTTTTACTTAATAGAAGTGTAAAATTTCTGAAGGCTAGAAAGAAATGCCTTACCAAGGAAACTCAACTAGCATACCAGTGTTTAATACTGGGCTCTAAAGAGCCTAAGATGGCATCTCAAAATACCCAAATTGGAGCTATCTGAACTATCCTGGAGGGAAGAAAGTACCCTACAAAGAGCTGAATGTGTTCAAGAGAAATGAAGATGAGGACACACTTTGTCAAATTTGATTTAAGAACATAACGCTACCTAGCATCACAGCTGAAACAGGAAAAGAGAACAAAACTATCAATCCTTTGTTTAAAGATTGGGAACAGACACACAGAAGGCCAACAGATAATCAGATATAAAGGAACATCAGATGAAGTGAAGTAAAATCCTTATGCCTGTGTTCACTGTCCTATGGAGAGGTTTCCATAGCTTAAGTTGTTTTGTGAGGGTCTTTGATGATGCAGAAGCAACTGTGAATATAAGCAGTAATGAAATAGCTGCATTGTTAAGCAAGGTGCAGAACCTCTCTCTTAGAGCTGATGAAGCACCTAAAGAAACCACGTGGGGAAAAGAGTATTTAAAGACAGCATCAAGGAAGATCCAGACTGTCACCTCTGTTGTGCAAATTAGTAAACAATGTAAATTAAGAATAGAATTACTGGACACAAACAAATAATATATTGAGAAACATTCAACCTGGCTGTTGTGAAGGCAAGTCATGCCCTACAAAATTAGGTACAACATGGGTAAAGAACAACTAAATGATAAAAGTCTACCTGGGAGTCCAAAAAGCTTTAAGAAGTCCCTCAGGTAAAATTGCTGAGGAAACTACGCAACCAAGTGATAAGAGGGGAAGATTTTTTATGGAGAAATAGTTAAAGTCTCTAAGCAGTTCCCACACTGAAGGAGGCCACTGCAGGTATCCCACAGAAAATCTGCATTGGTTTATGCTGTTCGATATATTCATAGATTACATCTCAAAGGTGATGAGTAACTGATGTTGACAATACAAAGTTATATTAGACACTAAAGATGAGGCCTAACTGAAGAATTAAAGGACTGTGATTTACAATAAGAAGCAGCAATGATTATAGATTAATATAAAACAAAGCCTGTGTGTCTGCAGGCACAGGAAATTCTGGGTTCTCATACAGAATCACAGGCTGTGAGCTAATAATTCCAACCCACAACAAGATATATAACAATTTATTTTAGATAATTTGGATTGCTCAATGCACCATATGGATCAATAGTTAGAAATAAACAGAACTAATTTGTGCTTGTATTTCAAATACTACATGCAGGTTTAGTATTCTTCCCTTAATAAAAACACCCCAACCTACCACAAGACAACAAAACAACTCAGAAGACTTTTAAGTAAACAACAACAACAAAAAAAACAAACAAAATCACACCAAAAAACCCACACAAAAACAAAAAAACCCCACAAAACCCCACAAACCCCAAAACCAAAAAAACAAACCAGAACACACAAGCAAACACAAATATCAGACAAAGTTAAAAGAAGTATGAAATACTTTCCATACAATCAACAACTGAACAGACCAGGACTTCCCAGTCTGGAAAGAAGGCTACCTATAGCAGAGAGGGGAAAGAAGACAAAGGTCTATAAAACGAGTAGCTTGGAATAGTTGCATACAAATTGTTCATTGTCTTGCCCGATATAAGAATGAAGGGTCAAAAGCTGAAGGCAGGTTCAAAACTTAGAAAAGGGGGTGGATCTTCATGCATATTATAATCAACCTGAACCCGCCACATGATGTTGCGGACCCAAATGTTTACATAGGTTCCAGGGTAGACTGCGCAAATTCATTAAAAAAAGATTAAAGACTGTGATTAAATATGATTAAATACAGAAACACAACCTGGGTAGCCCAGAGACAGAGCAGAACACAAGCAAAACAATCTGGCATATCTAATCTAATGCTGATATAACAAACCTAGTCCATCTCTCAAGAAACTTGCTTCCAAAGACTTAGTAACGCATAATAAAATGATAGCTGGCCAGGCACTTTACAGGGTTTTTCGTAACTTTTATTTCCTGTCTGCTATAAGGTATCATCACCTAGACATAGCTAAATAGACACTACCACCCACTGTTATTTTGGGATATATACAGAGTATTTTTAAACTGCCATTAAATACTAACTTGTGCAGGATCTAATACTCTAACATCTTGCATTCTTTGACTATTCCCTTATGATAAGCACAGCTGGTTGTATTTGTTCAGAACAATATGTCATGCAGCTCATTAAGGCCAATGGAACTCCCTTGCTTTACAAATTTTAAAAATAAAAGGACAGAATGCAAGTCCTTTCAGCTCTGCCTCAGCCCTTCATCACACAAGCCCAAACTGTTTTACAACTGTAACAAAGTACACTGCAATTATGAATGGAAACACACAATTTTATTAAGATGACAGGTTCACATTCCACCAATTTCAGCCGTTCCATGGGTGACTTCTCATAGCAGATGCCAACCCTCCTTCCTCCTTTTATTCTCCTCAATTCTCAGGAAACAGGCCCAGAATAACAGCAGCCACATATCCTGATAAGTGAGCTCATTTGTGCCCACATCCTGAGACAGTACCTGTGCAAAGTTTTCTTGATGGCTCTGCTGCTGTTTTCTCTGATCTCTCCCAGATGCAATACAACTACCGGAATCAAGTAAAGAAAGCCACACTAAAAGGCTTTCAAGTGTGTATCTATCAAAGGCAAGTATTAACAACTCCACCACTCCCTCTTATCATCCTAAATTCTGGGCACGGCCCTCAGAAAGGGACAAACTTTTCCTCACATTACGTAATCTACACATGTATTAACATAACATCGATTTCTTACAGAACACACACTACAATACTTTGCAGGACAGCAAAGCAAATGTAACATAGCTAGGTATCTTAAGCCACTGGCATTACCCTTTAAAATATTTCTCCCATCCTACACTTTGCCCAAATTCTTAACAACTGTTTTTTCCTGTAGCACCCTATGTACACTAGCCATTGCAGATGTTCCTCATTTTCCCCACACCCCTTAAATCAAGTGCAAGTTCAAGGATGACAGTATTACACTCAGATGAGTTAACTGTTACTCTCTGAGAAGGGGAGTTCATACTTTGAAAGTATTCAAAGTACATATACATCAGGGAACTAATAATGGTCAACTAACTTTGCTAGTCATTATCAGATTTAAAATGTTTATGAGAAACTTTCAGTAATGGTTACTCCACATTTATTTCCAAAAGGGTAATTTGTTTACAAAAATAAATTGGAACCATGTCATGATGCAGAAGTGATTCTGTAAGCTTGGCATAATTTCCTTTCATTTTAACTCTGACAAATGTTAACAGAATCCATCTGTCACTCAGTTTTAGATGGCTTCTACATCATTTGAATATGAAACAGTTTGAGTTTAAAAAAAGAAAAAAAAGAAAAACCACAACCCACCTCCTCGTTTAGTAATTTATGCTGACAGTTCACTAGACGTAAAATACTGAATTCTCTTAAAAACAAACTGGAGCTAAAAATTCCAAGGAGCATGTTAATGCAAAAAATTTCTGCAACACTATAAAAAGCGCGTCTTCAATGCCAGCAGGACACAATTTTTTAATGTTCTATGCCTGTCAGGCCATTTGTTACAGTTAAAAGTTTCATATGTGGCCCAAAATTAGAGGAATTTTATTAAATTTGCCTTAAAGACAAATCTTATTTGATTAACTAGTTATGGTAAGTTAGCTTACTCCTACAATTTAAGCTAACTTTCCTATTACTCTTGCATATGGAATTTGTATGTGTCCCTCTGGCACAAGCAGTCATCAAGAACCTTTAAAAATGACCACAAGTCAGATTTGGTTAAGTTTGAGTATGAATCCAGGTGTGAGTTAGCTCTCCTTGTAGGGCCAGTCTAAAGGTCTAATAAATGAACTTAATCCACCTTCTGGAAAAAAATAAATTTTAGATAAAAGTTAAATAAACCAGTATTCAGTTTTCTGCAGCTGGAGGTACCATTTACAGATATTTTAAGCTGCCATAAAGTAACATCAGTTGTCAGTGACTTAGTCTTTTCTGAAGTCATCCTTCACTAATGAAAAGATACTTTTGTCTGTGGATTTTCACTTATGAACACCCTACAAATAGTTAGATAGGAAAAATTCCATTACTGACATTATCTGAGAGTTGTTATATAGGAAATAAAATTCCAATACGCTGCAGCTTCCTCACTAGTATTTGACATCACCTTTAAGAAACTTCTCAATTTTTTTTCCCCTATTCATTGCTCAAACCAAAGAGCTTCAAAAACCTACAACAAAAATTTTTAATTCAAACCTAGAAAAAGACATATTGGAAACACCCTTAAATTCTAAACTAAGTGGAGGCATGTGTACCAACCTCATCCCGACCTGGCTGAACACTGTCTGTGACTACATTTGACATAGCTTGGTATCATACCACTTTCTAATGTTACCCTCAAATACAATGTGATTCGTTTATAGCATTTAAAAAGACTTCTTAATTCATATTCAAGCTCCTTATCCTGGGACCAACATACAAAATTGTTAAAATTAAAAATATTCCAATGGAAATACATCAAAAAAAGAAGTTCCACAACTGGGCAAAAGAGAATGTCCACAAAACTAGAATGACACATGTATATATCAGTATAACCACATGTAATTTTTATATATATACAGAAATAATATTATGGTATTTTATATAAGATATTAGAATAAAATTCTGAGTTATAAAGTTTAGGAACTCAAACCAATAGTAACTTGAGTTTGATGAAATGTTATTACAGAAATTTTAAACAAAACTGTATGCACTGATAATAAGAACTTAAAGTGACAAGTTTTGACTGGAACAATCTGTTCTTTCCAATCAGCAAGGCCAAAGAGGCATTAACTTGCCTTCTGTTATGCTTTAATTCTACTAAACATGGGTAACTACCTTGTATTTCCTTCCCTGACTATAGCCCAAGAATAGAAGGAACAAAACCAGAGGAGTGGGAAAAGCAAAATTCATGTTCCAAGAGATGGAAGAAAGCTGGTTTTAAGCAAACTGACTGACTTAATCTTGCTCCAAAGCACAGCATGTTACAAAAACAGCAACAAAAACTTCCTAAAGCTACCTCCCAGTCTAACAGATCTCGTTGTTCAGAATTTCTTCATTTTAGTTCCACATTAAGCAGCACGCCAACTACTCCAGCACAGCAGCTGAGAAAAAAGCTTGAAGGCTTTTTAACAGAGCAATTAATACAGGATCTGATCTTCAAGCGTCTGAAGATTTCCTCCCTTCTCTCCCCCCTCCCCGGAATCTGTCACGCCCAGGGAATAAAATCTCTGAGGAGGCCTCACACCCAGCTTGTTATCCTCCTCTTCGGCAGCACTAGAGCCTTTCCTGCTTTCCTTACACTCGCCACAAATCTTCGTTCGCGAAGTCAAGCCAAGCAAGCCACGCTCGCCCACCACTGCACACACTTGCTTTTGAGTTGTGGCGGATGACAGCACCTCAGAAAAAGACAAAATCACCAGCACTCGCCCGCTGGACACTCAAGCAGCGAACAGCCGTGTCACAGGCCGGCCGGTGGGACTGCAGGTGTCCCTGCACTGGCCAGTCGACATCTCCGCGGTGCCGGCGGCGCAGGCAAGTGTGCCGGGTTAGGGTCGCCGCAGCACCGCGAAGCAGACCCTCCCCCCGCCAACTGCCCGCCCGAAACCCCGAGCCCACATTCCAGGAGGGGCGCCCCGGAGCAGCACCTGACCTCGGCGAGGCAGAGAGCGGCCTGGGCCGCCCCGTCCACCCCGCTGCCCCAGAGCCAGCGAGGAGGCGCAAGGCCTCGCCGAGGATTACCTCGCTCCCGGTTTCTCAGCGGCAGGAGACGCGCCCCGCGATAGGAAGGGTCCCTGCCCGCTGCCGTGCTCCAAGCGCCAACTCCTCGGCCGCTGCCCTGAGAGCTTCGCACCCCGTCACTCACCCGCTGCTCATCGTACCGGACTGGCCCACGCCGAGTGGGAGAAGAAGCCACAAAACACTGCTACCACCACGACCCAGCACCCAGAGCCTGCGCCATTCAAACGGCGCCGCGCTGCATGCTGGGCCGCGCCGCGCCACGCC
>JANHGB010002159.1:0-34152 GCA_026283785.1 Coracopsis vasa | reverse complement strand
AAATACTAATAATCATGAAACAGCAGATAGTTAGTAATTCTTGCATAGAATGCAATATTTTAGTGTTCCCATGATACACATGCACATTAGATATATGCTCCTGTTAGTACCACACAAAACTAGGAAATGTCAAAATGTTTTAATTGTTTAGTACTACACAATCGTTTTGTCTTCTACTTCAGAAATTCTAACTTAAATGTGCAAAAAACCTTTTTTGTGGAGAGGAATGTGGGTATGTTTGGTTTTTTGTTTTGTTTCGGTTCTTCCCCAAAACCAGGTAAGCTACAAGTACGACAATTACACAGCTTCAAGATAGATCTAAACTACAGAGCTATAAACAAGGCATCTAGCAGATAACAACCACTGCGTGGAATAAGCAAAAAAAATCTAATTACACAGCTATGTACAACAAACAATAAGCTATAGAAAGGAATCATAATGAATATGGCACAACATACCCTGGACCCTCAGAACTTACAACCCAAGGCAAAGCAGAACCAAAGGAAAAATAAACACAGGAGAAGAATAAAAAGCAGATGTACGGGTTTACACATCATTGATATTAACTGCAGGCATTCCAAAATCTACTTTGAAAACTGATAGCCAATGTCATTATTTCCTTATGTAATTAAAAACCCTAGAGTAATTGGTGTTAAAATAACACAAAACCACGAGTTACTAAAATATCTCACCAAGTAGATGGTTTTAAAACTCATGGTGTATTTTAAATTCATTGACCATATAAATCAGCAAATACGAATTAATATTCATTATAAGAAACTACCAGTGAAGCAACTGATTTTAAACAACTCCAAAAGCTGGTTATAGACTCATTTGGTTTCTTCTATTCTGTGATGTGAAAACACGAGCTAAAAAATAGGATGAACTCTTTAGCAAGAGAGCAAGTCTCTGTATCTCCAGCAGATGGGACTGTTTAGATTTATATTGCTCAGTGAAAAACCTTTGGCTGCACTTTAAGAGTGTCATGTTTATAGTGAACACAAGCAAATTCTACATGGAAGAAAAAATAAATTCCACAACTTGCTTGCTTACACAGCTTTTAAGCGAGCAACTTTAAGAGTCATCTATGCTGGGATGACTAATAAATGTCAGACTCAATAAGTATGGCAACTGGAACAACCATTCAAAGAAAGTGCTTAAAGTAATTACAAAAAAATATTAAAAGAAAAAGGAAGTAATTTCCAAACCCAGTAACATTTCTGAAAGTAAACAGCATTTGACAATATACAAATACATGAGAAGTAAAATAAAGAAAATGACTATTAAAAAAAAATATCTATTGCACATTATTTGCAGGGCATGTGCACTACCTCCAAGTGAGCACCACCTATAGAACCAGTGGTAGTGTTACTAGCTCCAATGCTTGTCTGGTATTTGGACATCATTCAGTCTGGCACCACCTAGGGCTATGCTCAGCTCATCAGATCACTGCCTGATGTATTATATGCTACTAAATCTTATCCCCATGCTGCCACACAACTTCTGCCAAAACCAGACTTTTTCTTAAAAAAGACTTTACACACTCTGTGTATCAACACTGGCAGAGGTGCACTTAGTGGTTGGAAGTTTATATATTACACTAAACACAAAATCGCATCAGTTGTTCAGCACATCAATGCTTTGCAAAAAAAGATCAGTTAGTTTTACATTATTATTATATTTTGATTTAGAACAAATAAAGACAGCTCCCTTACCCCAGGCTGGGAATCTCCTCTTCATTAACAAGGTCAGAGAGAATGAAATGGTGTTTTGCAATGAGGAAACGGTTTATTACTGATTCTCGAACCTGTGAATGCAGAAGGAGAAGAGACCAAAATACACTTCTAATCCAAACCTACTGCAAATATTTGCATTCTGTATATTAAACACAAGCAAATCTCCAAATGCTCATTTTTATTCCCACTTCTAAAAGACTCCCAACAACTATATTGAAGCAGATGGACATAGTGCCTTTGTCCTTTTTTTCCTACCACAAATGCTAGTAATGCCTTTATATACTGTGCCATTGCAGAATAGCAATACCAAAGACCTTTCTGAAATACATCTCCCCCTTTGTTTATTATAAAAGATTTTAAGTTACTACTATTATATCTTTGTTTGAAGTGACAGGCATATAAGTATCACATTTCAGGGTGAACTGAATTTCAGTTCTGATGGGAGAAGTCGAATTTTCAAGCACACCTGACAATTTATATAACTGCAAAATATCCAAATATTATTCTAAAAAAAGGATACCTGTATTTGATCTGAAAGAGTGACAAATCAAGGTACCATAATGCTTATTACCCTGTACTACTATACCATTATTTAGTGCACTGCATCTAGTGCACTGATGTTTGAGTGCACACTTAAGTATCAGACAAAAGATATGGGGCTGACATGGACATGACAGCTGCGTTAAAATAATGTTTTTTATATTATCATACTGAATCTGGGCTCTGGCACTTGCCTGGAAGATTTAAACACTCTTCATTGTCTAGGATTCTTTTACAAACCATTCCTTCTAACAGACAAATTGTTTTGTCCTACATCATATCATGTTATCATCGTAGTGTATGTTTCACCGGCTGGCTGTGATTTAGTACATTTCCTGTTATTTCCAGTACTGGTAAGACACTGGTAGCCATGTTTTGCACCTCCTATTTTGCCAAAATTATCTGAAACGGCAAACTTCTCTTGGTTATATGGCCAATGTTTTCCTATACTGTAATACCACAGTGAAGGTGATGTGATGGAAGATATGCCCTCTGCCTCAGGCTGCAGGACAAGACACAACATGTTATCACATTTTTTACAGAGGTTAGGGCCACTTTGAGATAATTAAGTTCTTAGCATTACAAGAAGTAAAATAGGGAGGAAAGTGAAAACAGTGAATGCCTGGGACACAACAGTACAAGTCTCTGGGACACTGGAGCAAAAGAGAATTTACAGAACTGCTGGAAAAATCCAGAATGGCTGGTCATCTTGTATATGGTATCTTTTCCAGTAACATTAAATGAGTCATTTATAAATCTCCACTTGTTCAACTAAGCAAGTTTCAGGCCCAACTTGAGACTTTAAATATGTCTGTAAGTCATGTTTAGAGATGAATAAGTTTTTAATATTCATGGAAATGAAGCTTCCACGTATAGAAGCAACATATGGTCTAGAGAAATATGGTGGATCCATATTTTTTGCAGCTTACCTTCTGTAGATAGTTGGCAACAACTGCTCTGTGGGCATCTAGGTAATTTTTGCTGTCAATCACATCCCTCTCTTGCAGTCTCTTCTCATAGTCCTAAAGATATTTACTAGAGTTTGTGATCTGAAACATATTCAGTGCTTTATTACATACATAAAAAATGGCAAATATTTCATTAATATTAATGTATGGATCATTATAAACCAAAACAGATGTCAGAGGTTTATGAAGTTATTTTTAATGCTAATGTATACAGCAACAGCACTGCTAAACTACCATGAATATAGACAAGAATTCCATTAAGTTACAAGATTCATGTGGTTTAAATTACTATGAATAACTTGAAGATTTCCCTCACTTCTTTTAAAGCTGAACTTTGACCTGCTGCTGTAAACTGAAATTCCATTCGAACTGGAAATGGCTTCTCTTACTGCAGCTGCAATAGCTGCAAATATAAAGGAGAATCCTTTCATAGCAGAAGTGATGCAGTATTTATGGAAGATGACCTGAAATCTGAACTGTGTTTTAATGCACGTAACTAGTGACACAACTGTACTGACAGATGCAACTTTTATTCACAAGGTTTGGAAGGTGTCTCATAAATTAAGAAAAGGCTAGAGCTGACACTCAGCTTCCAAGAAAAACAGAGTCTACAAGTCCAGGGGGTCTCTCCAGATCTGCAGGCTTAACGGAAGCCTGCAGGTTGGCTTTAGAACCACAGCTACTTATCACTTAAAAGCTACTCAATAAAATTAATTTGGGGCTGCCCGTTCAACAAGCATGTGGAGAAACTGCATGGGGTGCACTAAAGGACTAGTAAGAAGTCAGAGGCCTATAGAACATGACCTACAAGAATAGGTCAGAATCTTAGAATAATGTAGGTGGGAAGAGACCTCTGTTTGTTACCTGATCCTAACTCTCACTCACAGCAGGAACAATTGCAAACAGGATGCTCAAAGGCCTTTGCCAGTTGAATTTTCAGTATCTCTAGAGATGGCAATTCTATAGACTCGCTGGACATGTTCTAGAATTTGAATACATTCTTTGTGAAAAGTGTTTTCATTATATCTAACTGGAATTTCTCTTGGAGTGACTTGTGCCTGTCATCATCTCGCCACTAAGATGAGCATCACTTTTTTCTCTGCACTGTCTCGCTAGGTACCTGAAGGAAGCTGTAAGAGTCCCCACTTAGCCTTGCCTGCTTAGGCCAAAGCAAATCTTAGTCCTTTCAACATTTTCTTGTATGTCAGGCGCTCCAGCCCTGTAGATATTCTGGCAGCTCTGTGCTGGACTTGTTCCAGTATTTCAGTATTTTTCTTGCACTGGACAAGGTGTTCAACTCAGTCTGGTCAGGAACAGATTAATGACCAATCCTGTATCTGCCCACAAGTATCTGAGTTGGTAGAATGTGCCAAACTCATCTCTCTAGTTCCAGACAATGTAACAAGAGAAAACAACCATTAAATACATCTCAGATGGCTCAGGTTGGACAGGATTTATTCTTTTTTTTTTTTTTATAATCCCTGGAAAACACTGGGGCAGGTTATCCAGAAAGGCTATGGAATCTCCCATTTAGAGGTTTTCAAAACTTGGCTAGACAAATACACAGCTGACCTCATCTAGCGCTGGCAACAGTCCCACCACTTCAGTGTAAAGCGGGGTAGATGACCTCCAGATAATGTTTTCCAAACAATATTGCCACAATTCTATGAATTTTCAGACTTCTTTGCCAAATACCAAGTAAAGCAACTAGGAACTATTCCACTTTAAACTTAGTTTTAAAGATCATGTCACATAAATTAACTTGGAATGGGTGATCATGGGTTTATCCAATTTACCCTTAAATGAAAAAAGAAAAGAAATAAACCAATTCTTAAACAATAGGTTTCAATTTTGAGTGAGAAAATGAAATTTACAAAGTCTCCAAAATCAATGTGATCAGAAACATGTATCAAAGATGTGGCACATCTTTAAATAAAAGGTACAAAACTAATCTAAAATTTAAAAAGGAAAAATACTTACTGCAAAGAGCCAGACATGACTGAATTAATAAATACCTTTAAAAAAGAGATAATCCAAAAGTAATGGAAGAAAGAATTTTTTCAAATAAATTTATGAAGAAGTAGGGATGAAGCAGCAGTTGCCAGAATCAGAGATGAACATGGTCCTGAAGCTGGATACGGTCCTGAACAACCTTATGTAGTTGAAGATGCCCTGCTCATGGCAGGAGGTTAGAACTAGATGATCTTTGAAAGTCTCTTCCAACCCAATCTACAATTCTGATCTTGCTAAGGAAATGAAAACACTAAAATGCTCCTTAGCTACATTAATTGCTAAAGAACAAAAGCATGCATGACTTAACACTAATAATGGAGTTGAGATTAAAGATAATTGAAGTATGACCCAAATACGAACTGCACACATTGCATTTCAGTACGATAATTAACAGGCAAGGACAGGGTAAGATAATTGGAATAATGTACTAAAACATTGCAGAATAACTGCAACATAAGCTCTAGCAAAACATAAAAAGGTTTTAAGTTTTGTTAGTCATTGCTTCCAGCAGCCCCCACAGAAAGGGCTCAAAAGTTGGTAAGCCTAAGCCTGAATTATCTTTTTATTATCTTTCTGTATTTGAAATCACTTACAAATAAATGGAAAGAAAGGTCTCTTACCTTTAACAAAAACTATCTTAGAATTTGTCTACAGCAGTTGCTGTGGTTTATCTTTCTGCTTCCACAGTACAGCTGTGGAAATACTGCCTTGGAAGAAAGCTGTCTTAAACTAAAACTAGAAAAGACTGAAGGATCAAAATTCTCACTTTTTACGTATCAGCATAGCTAACATTCTTTAAGGGACCAACTGACTTCATTGCAAGTGAAATATTAGCATTAAAACTAGAAAAGAAATATTTCAGTAACATTCTACCTGGAAGATTTTCTCACTGATTTCTCGTTCATGTAAGGGGACTTGCTTATAGTTTCGGAACTCTGCCACCTCCTCACTTCTGAGCTGCAAAAGTCGGAATCTTTTTGATCTATTAAATTCCTCATCAGAAACAAAGTTAAACTCTTGCTGCAACTGTTCCAATCTGAAGAACTCAGGAACCCGGGCCTCTCCACTTGTCGCACCCTAAATTAGTAAAAAAAAAAATATATTTTTTTACTAAAAAAAAAACCCCTCTTCATGCAAAGTGACTGAAGTCTATAAAATAACTTCTGTAAGTCTTACTTGCATATGGCAAGGGTGGTCATTTTAAGTGAGACAGATCAAATGGAAACTGAAACATCGAGTGTTTTAAAGTGGGGTTTTGTTGAGCAAAGTATATATAGTCAAGAATACAATAAAATTCTATTTCCTTGTAACTTAATAAAGAGTAGGAAAACTGTAACACAGCAGAGTAACCTAGGCAGCTGTACTGCAAAGACGATTCATTTACACAATTTCAGCTACGTAAACAGCGACTCAATTTGATGTTCGGAAAAGCTGCAACTTCTACAACACACTAGATCTCTTTGTGCAGTTGCCACTGTGAGCAACTTCCTATTTAATATCATGCAAGTGCACTGGGAATACTCCTGCCCCTTAAGGAAACAAACTCAAAACCTGTATTTTTTTAAAATTTATATATTAATCACTTTGCATATTCCCTCATACCTATTTTTCACCATTAAAATATTACTGAATGGATTAATAAATCATACTCATTAATAATTAAGCCACTACTAAATGGATTAATAAATCATATTTTAGTAAACATTTTGCTTCTTAATACTCACACAAGTACATCCATAACAAATTCAAATACTACTACCTCCCTGGCACGCATGCAGATTGCCTGGGAAGGTACTGGTGAGTAGGTGTTTCACAGCTCCATTAGCCCTACAGCTCTGCAAAAGCCACTTACCATGATCAGCTGCATCAGTGCTGCATTGCTTGGGTCATTTGGATCAAGTTTTGCTTCTGCTGCCCACTTAGCTAGTTTCTTCATGTCAGTTAAGCCCGATGTGCCAATGGATGCAATAGCATCGATGTTTTTTAAAGCACTAAAAAGACAGAATTGACCCAACTTATACCATGCATATGATTTAGCAATATTAAAAAAAAAAAAAAAGTATTTAATACAATCTTAGGAAAAAAAAACAACAAACAAAAACAAAAACAAAAGTTCCCCACAACCTGAACAATAAATTCCACTACACAATTCTTGATTGCAGCTTTGTGAACGAGGGAATTATGAATTGCAAAGGAAAACAATGGGGAAATACGAAGGAACTGGTGGAAAAGAACTTTTATGTCAGGTAATAAGGTGCTTATTGATACATCTGTGATACACCTACAGTATTCCGTGTTGCTTCCTTGTAATCAATAACATGATAAATTGCTTCACAAAAGCAATGAAAGCATGAAATTTAGCATAAAATATTTGGCAATCCATACTGAAATATACTTCTCAGATACAGTCCTTGCTTGCCCCTATGTCTTTGATCTGTACCCTGGATGGCTTACTCAGACCTGTACTGCAGACTTGGCCCTTCCCTGGTATTTCCAGATAGATCCTGGGGTGTGATTCCTCCCCTTGCCACGTTGGGACTGCTGCCAGTAGCCTGCTCTGCCTGTCATGTTCAGCTCCTGTAAGACTGCATGCTGGCTGGCAAGGACACTAACTGCGCTGGGACACCCTTCTTCAGCCTTCGCCCTTGCGGCGTAGTCCTGCTTTTGGCCCTCCCCGACACTAAGAGTCCCAGTTCCACTCCTTGTCCTTTGGACACTTCTGCTCACTTTATTAGACTCACAGTAGGCAAAGAACTATGGTAGCTAGTATGAAGATCATTTGCACATTGACTTGCCAGGCAGGCTTCTGGTGTCTTCTCACAAAAGCCATCCCTGAAGCCCCTTCGCTACCAAAATCTTGCCACATAAACCCAATACACTAGGGCATTCATGCTATTAATCAAATACCACAGAGGGTGGATGCTGCCCTTTCTTTTTTTAGGGGTGATAATTTGAGACTTTGATCTCTGCTTAGCGGAATATTTTCAAGAAAGCTTTAAGATCTTATGGATCCTTCTCACGCTTGGTTAGAATCACCCAAATATCCAGCAGTTACTGGAGCAGCAGATAAAGTGGTAACATCAAGGTTTTATCTTTAGGCATCACTCCTGAACAAATGCCACTGAATCACAATTGTGCTGAAAAGCTAATGGGCAGCAAAAACTAACTTTAGGCATGAAAAGTTGTCTCACAGCAAACAATGGAAAGTCACAGACGACTGAATCACCCTTTAGAGATGAACAAAGAATCTTTTACAGCTCACTTCCTTCTGAAATTCCCCATTTCTCCATTTACTACAGCGATTAGTCTCCAGAGTTTAAAGTTAGCCTTTGGGAATACATCCTTATGTTTTAATCTTACTGATGTCAGCAAGTCACTCACACGTTGATGAGAAAATTACTCTCACAGTTGCAGCTTGGGTCAAAAGTAGCAACATACTGATTTGGATGCCAGTGTCTAACCTCTAAATAAATAAAAACCTGTCAGAATCTAACCAGCTGGAAGAGATACTTGCTCAGTGTTAATGAGTTAGGGAAAACTCTTAAGGCTTTACAGTGAAGTTACCTGAGGACATTACAAATGCAGACTTTACGTATCATCTCCTTGACTTCACTGTAATTATATAAAAGCAACAAGATGGACAAATCATCTACAATATCCAATTTGCAGCCACAGGGCAAATTAGATTGTTTTGAATAGAAAAATATACTCATTTCTGCAGGTCAACAGGCTTCTGGTGGAGAAATATCATGAAAGAGTATTACCTTGGAATGATTCGACAGATGAGAATTTTTCTCTGATTAATTCACTAACAGTGTCAAGCTCCTACACTAACTTCTACTGCTTTCATAGCGTACCCTTTATGATTAATTATAGAGAAGGCAGTTAAAGCATGTGCCCCAATAGCCTCCCTAAATACACTTCAGATTAAGAAAAAGCTGGAGCTTCTGTTCTGAGCAAAATTACAGGAAAGTTCCTTGCCAGTACAGACATCTTCTATTAGAAAATCATAAAAGTGTATTAATCATCTTGAGTTTAACTTTAATATTGTCAATAATTAATATACTAAAAGATTAAATTTCTAATTAAAACCTGTTTACCAAAACTGTGTACCCTAAGACATCTGCAGGAAGTTACAGTGCAAAGTAAAATACCTAAAGTTAGGGAAAAAAGATTATGATAATCCTTGATTATGAAAGCCTTGTTTTTTTTAAATACTAATATAATCAATTTTCCCTGAATCACTGAAAATTCCTATCATATTACCTTGAAATGCCTGTGTTTTGCTGAGACACTGGAGGAACTAAGGGGATTCCTTTTTCTCCAACTGCCCAAGAGACACTATTAGATACTTTCCCAGAGGTCATTAAAGTCAATCTGTTGCTACCATCAGCTTCAAATGAAAAGGACACACCTATCGAGGGACAAAAAACCCCAAATTAGTGTATTTATGCATTCAAACACAATGTCTGAACATTTTTAAAAACACATCCTGCAAATAAGTAGTCAATGAGAACAATCGGAGTAATCTCCTCAAGGAAGTGGTGGACTCCCCAGCGTTGGACACTTTTAAGATTCGGCTGGACAGGGCACTGAGCCAGCTAGGTCATGGCCAAGAAAGGTTGGATCAGATCATCCCTGAGGTCCCGTCCAGCCGGATATTCAACACTTCTATGAGACAACCTTTGCCTTTATATAAATGGGGAAACGTCAAACAACTTGATTCTGCTGCATGCTGTGAAGAAGGACTCTGCTCTACAAAAGGAGTGAAGGACTCTGTTCCACAGAGTCTTCCACAGAAACTCTTTCCATTTGCATTGGAAGGAAAGGCTAATCCTTGAAAACTATGTCAAAAGCTTTTTTTTCTCCTTCACAGACACACCCTAATATTTCTGGTAGTTTTCTAATTCAGCATACTGTTATTAATGAAACAGAAATTCAGAGTCAAAAGAATAATGCACGACTAAAAATTCAGTCCTAAAGCTTTGTGATTGCATGTACAGTCATCACAGTCAGTGACACTTACACACATATTTGTTTTAATTATTTTTTTACCACATTTCTTTCCTCCACAGTTGTTTACTTATTATTCTACTCTAGCTTGATCTGCATTCCATACCTGGCAAATTTATGCCAGTCATCTCATAATGCTGTTCAAACTTATATAAACTTGAAAGTTCCATATGCTACTATGTATTATTCCCAATTCCCCTTTTCCTCTCTCTTCCTTGTTTTATCTTTCCAATGTCCCAGGGACAAAATGCGTTACAGGATTTCAACAAGGCAAATAGGAAGACAAAAAATTACTCTGCATATACACTTTTATAGCCAGTTCTTCAGTGGTATAAAACATTAACATCACGGGAGCTATACTGATTAACATCACATGCTTGCTCTGCAGTGTCAGAGGTCTGATTATGTAAGTACTAAAAACCCCCCACTCTTAGCACAATTTACTCTGAAACTTACACCAGCCTGTTACTGCTACATGATTTCAGTGAAATTAGAAACACTGAACTGAGAAAGACTGAGAGATCCTACCACTCCCAACTCCTTCATGGTCCAACACCACACGCTGACTGCTGCTGAACTCAATCTCTTCTATAGGAGCACTGCCTGTCAGAATTGTAGTCTCAGGAACAGGTATGAACACTTCAGCCAACAAGGTGGTACTGCTCATACCTGTTGTTTCATATATCTAGAAAAAAACACGGGGACAGACATAATAAAACCAGATGTACTCATGAGAAGTTTAAAACATACTGTAGAGTATCTGAACAAACGATTTTACTATGACTTAAGCATAAAATAATTAAGGCAACTGTATTAATTTACTTTCTGAATTCCCCAATTAGCAGACATTTGAGCTACCAGCAGCTAACCTGATCTGAATTTTTCCTAGAAGTATATTCTGCTCACCTTTATAATGCACCTGAGAATAATATAACAAACTCCGGGCTTTAAAGAACATCACTGTACAATATGTAACTGCTTGTGACAGTCACTGGCACCAGGTGAAGATGCCAAAGGGATTCTGCCTCACTAACTCTCCCTTACCACAAAAGGCAAGGTAAGGCACACGATGCCCGTCCTGGCAGTATTGCAGGATGCTTTCCTGTTCTCCGGCCAGTTGCAGGCTCAGAGTGACATGAATGATTTCTCCATTCAGACGTTTTTAATCCAATAAGATGGTATTTCTTTTCCCTTTCAATCTGTGCATTACATAAATTGAGCAGGCAAGGAGTATACACCCTTCTCTGCATTACCAGCAGTAAGTTACTTAACAGGAGAAGCAGAATCCTGACCATATTCCTCCTAAAAACATACTGTATTGGCCCTGGAAATTATTCATGTGACTCATTCATTAATTCTTGCTTGGAATAGAGGTGGTGGTGGTTTGACTTAACTGCACTGTTGACCAGGTCAAGTGCAGTTATGGACATTACTAGCAATGATTTTTTTTTATTATACTCCTCCAGCAAACATGATGATTTTGCTGTGTGGACAGTAATGTCTTAAGAAGGCCATTTTGGCAAGTTTACCTGCAACATGCATCAGTTCTTCCAAAATTAAGAGGCTGCTCCAGTAACATATTTAACCACATGTCCCAATTACTTACTTTTCCCCATGCTGCACATAGTCACTTTATATGTAACATGCACAGACACACACATATGTATATAAATGTATGTACAAAGCACAAGCATCAAAAATGTAGCAAAAAAGTTAAAGGTTTGTGACCGGAGAAGCAAGGAAAGGATATAAGACTGATGATTTACAAAGGGTTTTTCAGTCTTTACAACACTACCATAGAGCAAAAGACAAGCATTACAAGAGTAATTACATTTCATATTATCTTCTTAAAAGTTTCTATCATAAATCATCATCTACCTGCAGTTGCAAACTCTCTGGCCAATTGAATATTTGTAAATTGAAAATCTGTCCAAAGTGAACTCTGAAATCTGAACTTATTGGTCGGGTAACAGTCCTTGATACTTCTTTGGAGTTGAAAAGGACTTTTATAAAAGCTGAGCGTTTCTTCACATCTTCTCGTCGCAAAACTTCAGCTCTGTAAATACGTCAAACAAGCTGTCATATCATTTTTAGTAACTTTCTTATTCCTTGGTTATGTTTAATGAAAATCTGATTCTGCAAGAGTAAACAGAAGTCACCTAAATTAAAATGGTATTCTAAAAATGTCGCTACACAGGAATGACTTTAAACCTATTGTTTAACAGTTGCTTTATCTTCTGATGAATATAATATGATTTAAAAATTAACCGGTCACATTTTAGATCCACTAAAGCCACCTCCATATAAAAGGAGTTATATAGCGAAACAAAATTTCCTTTTACTCCTTTCCTCCAAAACACAACAGATGATATCAAATTAAGATTCAAGTTTTTAGTTGCTGGGAATGAAACAGCCAAGCAATATTCCTTGATGAGGTTATCTGCTGAATAAATACAAAACAAAGGAGTTTTTGGAAAAAGTAAAGTCTACTAAATCTATGTTAAATTGTGTGTGTAAATGCAGAAATCAACACAAACAAGTAAATGTATTTATTTTATCCACACTGAAATCTCTGGTTTATTTCCTTACTTTCCCTTTGTTAACTGTAGCAGAGGCCTGTTGTAAAGGACTAGCTAGTGAGTGTGGTACTCCCAAAAGCGACCTAGACTCTACACTGAAAAGAACTTCCTTACATACACACCACTGTTCCACGCAGATGCTCAACGATCATCAGAAGGTTCAAAGGGAATGGGTAGACATGCATTCTCCAAGCCACTATATACAAGGTTATATGCGACTTGAAAACAAATTAAGTTGTATCAGCTTCAGAGAGCAGTTTTATCACTAGGCTAAACAGAGCGGTGAGCACATGCTTCTGATATTTATAACAATAAATATCCATCACTTAATAAATAACACCAGAAAAGTCACAAAGAAAGTAATCTGCAGGCCACCATCGATCTTACCGAGGACACAACTCGGTTGGAGTTATGTTTCCTGACAACACCAGTTCAGGAATTAGAGCAGGCTCTCCAGGTTTTCTTCTGCTGTTGTCAGCTTTTTCTCTAACCTGCTGCTCGATGTCCAGACTATTGGCCATTTTAGGTGGGATGGGTTTTACATGTTCCTCACCAAGATCACAGTCTTCATCTGATTCTTCGTCTTCATGAATGTCTTTTTTCTTCTTTTTCTTTTTGGATTTCTGCATATAAAAATAACAATGTTCTTCCTGAACTTGTTTCAATCACTACAGTTTTTTTTCCCTTGTTCTCTTGATTCAGAAGTATAAACGTGTGAGAAATAACTGTGTAATTTTAAAATCACAACACACAAAAATGACATTTCTCTTACACTACAATATTACTTCAGATTCAGAATTCAGCATTGCATTCCATTCATATGTTTCAATGCAGAATGTGCTTCAAACAAAACGTTTATTTAACCTTCTCAACCAACTTACAAAATAAACATGTTTCTTGAACATTTTGGCTAGCAGCCGACTTCTCATTTAGCCTGAGTTACCATATGCGTTCTGTCAGGACTGAAGGAGGGTTATTCAACTAGCAGACACAGTTCTTTGAGATACATTGTCTGCATACACACCGCTGAAGTGAATGCACGTGTGCCACAAACTCCAGTGCACAAGCTTTGTAGCTTAGCACTAAATAATTCAGTTTTGGGACATTCCAAAACTGAAATTTACATGAGATGACATCAACTGCACTAGAAACACTCCATAATTTCTTTGCTTCACCATTCACACAAAATTCATCCATGTTTTTTGTTTGCAAAGACATGAATTTAATGGGAATGCAGCAAAACTATTAAAGAACTGCTGAAAGTGCTGAAAAATGAAGTGCAGGAGACAGTGCTTAAAAAAACTTAGATTTAATTTTAATTAATTCACAATTAATTTGCTAACAAATTCTAAGTAGACAGAATGTGTCCAAATACATCACAATATTTATGCATAACTACCCTGAAATTGACTGTTCTATATTAGAAGAACAAATTTTCATAACAAGGACAATTTTTCTACACATTTAGTAAGTTTTAATTTTTTTGCAAAACCGAATGACTTAAACAAACCTGTGTTTTCTTCCACAATTTCCACTCTTTTAGCTCAGTTTTATACTCCTCCATTTTCTTTTCATATTCTTCCATGTATTCTTCTAGCAATTCATTTATCTCAGCTTGAATTTCGGCTTCATATGCTTCTTCATCTAATCTCTGATCAACCTCTTCCCTTCAAAACAAGTTATCAACATGTTGCATAAATTAATATCAGGGCTACAATCAAGTCTGTAATATGTAACATAAGTCTACTTCTCCATGAATTAATTTCATTAGATCAAAAGTGTGTGCTATTTAAAAATACCAGCATAGACAGTCTAAAAGCTGATAGCAGACAGTTACTATCCAGACTGGATATCATATCATTAGCCTGTAGAAATTCCTTTCTGTTATAGTAATTACTTGTTATTTTAACCTTCCTTCCTCCCCATACTCAAGAAGAATAGTGGCAGGCTCAACCAGTGTTAGATACTACTCAAATTCTTACTTTTGCACCTTTCATACCAGAATTTTAAGTTCCCAAATCAACTAATCTTACTAAAACTCTGCTGCTGGCAAATGAAGTGTAAAAAAGTGTTATCAAAACATACTTCCTCAAGTAAAGTTTCATGGGTGTGTTAGTAAACTTCTGAAAGTCACGGAGGGATTTAATTTGTTTCCAAACTTTTATAATGGTCTTAAGCAACATTCTGTCTTTTTCTTGTTCAGCATCACGAAGTCTTCTGGTTTGCCTAGAAAGACACATACATATGCACAAAATCAATCAGAATTTTATAACTCAGTGGAACAATAGAGTGAAAATGTGCAATAGCAAAAGCCAAGTGATGTAGGTTTCAATTTGACTGATGGCTGCAGTGGTTTATATCCAGGGAGCATAAAACCCAGGCTTGAAGATGGCAGGATTTGATTTCCTCTGTACTCCAGTCTCTCGCATTTTGGACAATCTGACTTCAATTACAGCTCATTCTCTAGAGATCCCAAAATTTTCTGAAATGCTTATTACAGCTGTACATCATTAAAAACATTTTAAAGTCAATTCATGTAAACAACAGCCCAGGCAACCTACACTGCTGCTATGAAGTAATGCTTATTACACTGTACATTACAAAATATGTTTTAAACTTAACATGCTTCCAGCTCCAGTGAAATGGGCTTGCACAGATGAAGTAATGTAGCAAACTATGAAGTAATTTAAGTCTTCTGACAGCCTTACAAGATTCTTAACACAAACAAAATTAACAGGGCTTTTTTTTTTTTTTCCTCAGAATTGGTATTTCACATTTTCAGCCTCTCATCTGTTTGTAAAAGAGCTATTCATTAGCACTTTTAATAACCATAACACAGTTCCCATGTAAATGTCCACGCAGCGCAAGCACACACTGTTTCCAGTACCAGCCTCCAGTACCATCTTGGTAGCTAAACATGTCTAGTAAAAAGACTGTGATTTAAAAAAAAACCCAAAACAACAATAGAAAATGTAAGTTAACACATTACTACTTGTAATATTCAGAGAATGTGGAAGACAGGGAGAGTGAGCTTGAGCTGAAAGAAGACTTACATCATACATTATTCAAAAGCATAAACAAATTTAGTAAAAACAATAAAGAAGAAATATAGACTTTCCAGAAAGGAATACTTCTCCAATTCATCAGCTAGCAGTTTCAGTGTTACTTATCCACACAACTTTACAACCTTCTCTTCTTTGTCTACCAGATGAGGCTAGAAGATGAAGCTTAAAGACACGAGGAACATACAGATCAGTAATTACACTTATGTAATGTATTCAATTTGGAAGCAGCACCTTTCAGTAGAGAATCACCTCTGCTAAAACACATCAGCCAGAAGAGCCTTGAAACCTGCAATCCACAGCGTACGCTGGCTTCCTCCTCCACAAACGAGGTCAAGAGGGCTGAAATTGCTAATTTACAAAAATCTTCTGTATTCAGATAACATTTCTTCCTCAAACCAATGGAAAACTACAACTCTGATCATCAGACAGCAAAGAGTACATATCAGTTATGTTGTTGGAGGGTGGAGGAAGCAATTAGATGATTTTCCACGCTACACTCTCTTCGTATCTGTAATTTCTCATGAGTATACTACGCTGACCATCAGGGAAATGCAGTGTTAAAAGAGAGACAAGGCAGGTCAGATGTTTTTACCAACATATGCAGTCCAAATTAGTATTAAGCATCACGACAGTAAAAATTCCTGAAATCATCTGAGCCTCATATGCATAACAGCTTCCAACAACAGAGCTGGAGCCAGAAAGAATTACAGATATGAAAAGCCCTAGAATAATCCCAGCCAAACTCATCTCACATTACTTACACAACTCTGATCTCACTGATTTCAACTGAGGTTCTCCCAATTCACTATAATGAGACACTAAACTAAATCACTCAAGGCCTAGAAAAATATTAAGAAACTCAGAAGAAATATTTTATCTAATTAAGATCAACTATCAAGCAAGTCCCAGAGTTGGTGCCAAAATCCAAGAACCTCCCTGCCACAGTGAACCTTCTTGTTACTGTTCTCATGTTTTTCCTGGTGAGAGATCCTGTCTCCAAGGTACCCTGTTTTAACTGCACATCTCCTGCTCCTAGTCCTCTAGCAGACGTGTTAGGAAAATATTAATAAAAGCTACTCCTTTTTCAATGGAAGGAAGACTTTTTCCTTCAGTATAAAATCATATGTTATACATTCTCTATGTCCTATACAGATACTAATGTATCACAAGACAGCGTGCTTGAAGGATGAAAATCTGAAGGAGCAATTCCCAAACTAATAGTGAGTGGATGAGTAAGTGTAAGCAAATGTAAATTTCAAGGCTGAAAGTAGAATTGTTATCAAAAAAAAAAAAAAAAGATTTCTTAAAATACTGTATTATCGTGTAAGCCACGACATAACCTAAGCTTCTGTTTCTTTAATATATTATTGCCTACTTTCAGATTGTGAAAAGCTGATAGATTTTTATTAAGTACCTACTAGTTCAAAGGCTGCTCAGCACAGATCTCCAAAATAATTTAATTTTTAGCATACTGCTTATACTTACAGTTCACCATCGTCCACCTGCCAAAAATAATACTAACTTTCACTGCCAAGCCAAGAACTGTATGTTTTTACTACATGTTTACTGTCCAAGAAAAATAACTGTAATCTTGTAAAACAAAATTCCACCATTTTATGTATATTAACCCATTGGCAAAAATATGGCAAAAATACCTAAGAATGGGAAGTGAATCAAGAACACTTATGTAATGAGGAAGACGACACAAAAAGCCGAAGGTTTTTGTCTGTTCAGAAAATTACATCACTTGCATTTTTGTGAGAGCTTCATGCATCCCCCACTGATGTCTATTGAAAACTTAACTGAATTTCAATTGTGCAAAACATACCAGTAAATAGTTGCTACGTAATTAATAAAAGGCAATCAGATTAGACCACTTCTGAATCAAGATTTCAGCCTAAACTGTATTTTCTCAATAACTTTTCTTAGTCAACCAAAGTAAGAACTCTTAAGCCCTGAAAATTCTTCTAGAGCAATTTACAGCAGAATTTAAAGGTCTGACATGAACCGTATTTTGTACCAGCATGAAAAGCAAAAAAAACAATGCAGTTTAAAAACCAGTGATTTAATGATCCATACCTACCTGATCTCAATTTTGTATTCAGGTATGCTCTGTTGTGCCACAGGTCTAGAAACACCAGCATCACCACTATCTATGCCAGATTGCACGGCATTCCTCAAAACATGCAGCTTAAACAAACACACAAATAACAGATAGTTTGACATTTATAAGGCATACAGTGTAATGCATCTTGACATGAAAGAACTAGTTATTACACAACCAAAACCTCTGACTTGTCTTGATTCCATGTTCACAGGGTTTTGCCATGTCTGTGAGGTGCTGATTCTTCAAGATGAAATTCTAATTAGGATCCCTGGATGTATGAGGGAGATACTGACTTCATCACTGTGACAGATCTAAACAATGGGAAAAGACCATCTGGGGATTATTCTGAAAGCTCAGGAATCTAAGGGGCAAAAAAAATCCCATGAAAATCCACCTTTTATAAAAGATTTTTCAGGAACTAGGAAGAGCCACTATAGGTAACCCTAGAAAAATCAATAAACAACAAAAATGAGTGGATTGGGATTTGATGATGGCATTAACGAAGCTGGGTACCTTGCATCAAAGCACTTACTTAAGCATAAAATATTGCGTGTAACAACTGGGAGAAGGTCTAAGGATGAGACAGAACTGGGAACAATGGTACAGTTCAAATGGACTTTTGAAGCCATACTGTCGAGACAAGAGGCCACCCCTTCAACTAAGGTTTGAAAATAGGCATCAGATGATTACATGGAGGATGGACACCTGGTTTAGGAGAATGCAAAAATATACATGGCTGTGAAAACTGTAGAATGAGAATGTAGAGGACTGGCTGGGAGAAGAGAAAATAAAGAACAGCAGTGGGAAATAAAGGAGCAAAGATTTTTGAAACAAATCTATCAAACTGGAGAGGTAACTGGAGAGCAGGAAATATACAGCTGAAAACATGTAAGGGCAACTACAAAATGAAACTCACTGGTATATAAAAGAAATTGAAAGAAATTTTGAAAGAAAGAGTAACTGAGCACACGGAAAGCTGCTAGTGACATCTGGGGCACAGAGAGCATGTTTTATAAAAGGAGACAGGAAGGGAAGTTTCTTTACCCTGCCAAAATGAGGACTGAAAGGTGATGTATTTTAAGATACAAAGAAAGAGCAAGAATCAGAAGTGGATAAGGAGAGGTCCACTGGGACATGGTGGGGAGTGAGGGGAAGAGGGAAGAAGGGCTTAAGAACTATCTGGCTGCAACAATCTGGCCACAACAATCTGGCCATTAAGGATGGACAGCTAGTTAGACTAGAGAGGTGACAAGACTTTTAGAGGAGACAAGTTTTAAAACCACCTGTCAGTAGCAGAATGGAAGCTAAAATACCTTATTGTAAAAATCCTTTTATGAAAAATACATTATGCAGTTGTCCACAATACTGACAATGTATTGTGGAAACACTCAGAATGTCCCTTCGACACATAGATTCCTGTGATGCAGGCATGGAGAAGCCAAATGTCCTCTTTCACAGTTTCATGTTAAACTAAAAACAATCCTTCAGAAGTAATGACAGACTAAAGTATACCAAAGAATTATTCTTAGACACTGTCTGAAATATTTGTCCATAATCAGAACTATATCTAATGCTTTATACCAAAATTCGGAAGTATCTGTACAGCAGCTACTGACCCTCATTACACTAATATAAAAACAACTTGCATACAATTATTGTTTTACCCTTATAATAGTCCTTTAAGGTAGAAAATCATCACCACCTTGAATTTCCAGAAATCTGAATTTATATGCACTTAATAATTAGAGTAATTTTTTAATATACCAGCCCTACTACATAGAACTATGTTGTATCACAGTATTTATTTACCTCACATTTCTAAAGAATTATCTTATGTGAAATCTTAACTGTCATTCACTGGAAAACATTTTGGATACTCTAAGGAATACTACATGTTATTGTATTCTAACAATTATACTCCCTTTACCTCAGAAAATGCATAGAGTTCATTTTAATTAGAAGATCAAAAAGAAATTCATAACCTTAAAAAAATGCAGTTCTGCACTAAACACACAGCAACCTAGGCAAAATACTTTTGTTTTTATCTTCTGACAGAACACTAGTTATTTCATACGATTTTATCACTCTATTCCAAAGAAAAAAATTCAGCTTTTAGCTTAAACTGTCACATCATTATCCTAATCAGTTATGACAATGGAACAGAAATACCTTATCTGTGAGAAGTTTGGTAAGATTCTTCTGCTTTCTTGCTAAATACTGATCATATAACTGAGCCAATTTAGCTGCCAACACATGCTCACGGCTGAAACAGGGATGATGAGTGAATATCAGTCCAGAAATATCAATATCCAATTGAAATGGGCCCTGAAAATCTCCAGGTCCAACAAGATACTGATTGGCAGCTGTCATTTTTACTGCCTGAAAGAAAAAAAGAAGAAATGGATTTACAAACCCCAACAAAACAATTTTACAAAGAGATCCTATGACAGAAAATGAACCATTTAGCATTTCCTGCACCTAACTACTGACTCTTAAACTGTAAACAGTTCTGTAGTAACCTCTTTGCTTTATTGACAACCAGGTGGCATAAAACCACCATGGGTGTTTTACACAGCAGAACTGTGATAACCCATATGAGGCTGAAATAAGAAGTCACCCACCTGCACTACAGGTTTTGCTGAACAATTAAGTCAATGACACTGAACTTGAAAAATAAAACCCTGCTAATTCTCTTTTTACCTGTTTGCTTAGTATCACTGTATTTCCTCCTAGAACTGAGGTCTAAGATAAACAGCCCAGTTAGTAAACTCAGGTTAGTGAAATCAGAAGAGCATTAGCAGTGTTTCCTGTCTGACTGCTGCTGCTCTTAGAATTCTTCAGAAGAGATTCATCAGAGATACTCTGGTACCACAAAAGATGAAGTTGTTAGTTCTGCAGTGTTCATTGCAGTCCCTTTATAAGAACTGGGAAAAGGGCTATTGAAAGGGGAATTCAGCTGCTGCATAGCTCTTTTATACGGCTGGTATAAATGTCCACAAAACACACTCTAGTCCACCAGATCCTTCCACATTCAGGTCCTCATCAAAATGTTTAGGATGACATACTCTGTCATAAAAGTGACAGCTTTGAAATTCTTAAACTATATTTCTGCCCATAAAGGAGCCCCCAAGCTTAATCTTACTTACTTCCAAGCTTAATCATTTACTTTCAACGGTGATTTACATGTCACTATTGAGGTAAACATGGTGTTCTTGTGTCCTGGTTGAAACATAAGCTCTCTTGGCCTATCTTTAACTAAGATCTAAGCAGCAACCTCTTCCTGCATTCAGAAACACCCTGCGTAGATCTGTGGTATGGATGCATCCTGAAACTTTTGTATTTGTAACCAGCATCAATTAAAGGGCAACATTAAATCTGTACCAACAAGAGCAGACAGAAACATCTGAGTGTCCCAAAACAGTAATCTAATTTGAAGTCTAAAAAGTCAGTTTTTCCAAAGGGATAATAGAGTGCTAACAAGCAGAACAATTAAAGCTTGCTTAAAGCTTGGTGAATGGTTTTAATTGAAACTTATTTTGATTTGTACTGACTGCACACTGCATCTGCTGTTTGCCAGGATAGGCATGCTGTGATTGAGGGAAAAACAAAAGAAAGCAAAGCAAAACAAGATCTGAACTGATGCAACATAACTCAAAATTGGTTGCTTCGTACATGAGCAAACTGCACACGAAGACTTATTCTGGAGGAGTTTCATCATTGTAAACCAACCACCACGTACATGCACTTCAATTATTTCTCTCTTATGCTGCAGAGAGCACCTCTGTCCTGATCTGTCTACCAGCTCCTAACAACAGGCGCTTTACAGACACACTACTGTAGGAACTACCCTACTTTGGCATGAGAATATCCAAGGGTGCCCAACAGAGACCTTAGTGACTCACGGACTTGAAGGAGTTTGTCATGGACTGTTACTTTACTGTTTTGACCAGTACTGCTGGCTAAACAATTCACCCTTTAGCATTCATTATTTTAAAAGAAAAATACAGGGAGAATATACTTGAAGAAGTAGATAACACTTAAAAGACTAGTTGTGGAACCCCAAAAAGCAGTCAGTATTCATGGCTCTTGGCACAAAACCCTACAGCCCCCTCAGGGTTGCTTGTGGAGAAGAATTGGGATATTGGGTGTCCACGTATACAAAATATACTTACCTTTACATACACTGTTTCAAGTTCTGGTGCAATGTCTTCTTCCAATGAGAATATTGGAGGCCTTGTAGAAGACTGTTTAATTGGATTAGGCAATGCTAAGATTTTACCATCATCACCAAACCACCCTTTCCCCTACAAATAAAAATATAATTTAATATTGTTTCTTAATTTATATAGGCATAACTTGCAAATTTGTACTTCTTATAGTCACCTTTTATTCTACAACTGTTTTTCATGAACAGTTTGTGACTGAATTAACCAAAACCCTTCTAAGACACCAAAATGAAATCTTCAAATGTATTACAGGTAAGTTTTGAAATCTGAAGATCAAGAGCTTGCTCAAACTTTAAATATACTGATTTTTTCTCCTTCAACATTCAGTACTACAGATTTGAAAGGAAAAAAAAAATGAAAAAAAAAAAACCAAAAAAAACCCCAGCAATTGCATCCCTTATTTAAATGTTGGGGTTTTTTAAACAACAAAAATTGAAAGGATTTTAATGTTTTACACAAGAGCTAAATGGCAGCTCAAATCATTTATCAAAGCATCTCTCAAGTCTTTTACTCCACAAGCTGAACTAATTAAACAGCATCTATGAAAGCAGATGAAGTAAGCATCTTGCACACCAATTGCTACCCATGGAGTTACATGTTAAACACTGTCCTCTGCTCTCATGACCTGAATTCAAGCATTGACTAAACCAATGCTGAAAGAAGCTAGCCTACTCTCTTAATCCCACACCTGGGATTCCCATTGACCCTAAAACCAAACACTTCTCTTATGACACGGTGAAGCAAACTGGAAAAACTAACTGGGTTGAAGCTATCCAGTTATAAATTTTAGATCCAAATATTCCCAATCTGATCTGCAAAATACCTCTGCTATACCATGAAGAATTCATAAAATCATACTAAAATATAAAGGACCTCTCCTGCAGACTAGCTTAAATCTATACAAACCTGACTATATATAGAAGGATAATATGGCAGGATAAAATATATTCAAGCCACCTTCCCCTGTGTTTCAGTAAGCCATTATTAAAAATCTAAAGGGATTCTAAAACCTCTCCAGCTTAATACTTACTTACCCTTACAGTCTGACCAGTAAATCCTACAAGTCTATTCCTTTATGTTATCTTCAGTTGACACAAAAAACAGCCATTCCATATTGCTTTCTTTTGTTAGTAAATAGCACAAAGAGTGCCCACCTCTTGTGTAAGTCTTTATACATACCACGAACACTCACAGCATTTTATAAAAAACCTAAATTACAGTTGTCCTTGTTGTAGTGTGGCACAGACAAGTAAAGTGATTTGCTCCCCAGCAGGCTATGAGCAGAGCCAGGAAGACACCAGTTTTCTAAGACCCAGTCTGGTGCCCTGACTATTGGGATACACTAAAAATAGACTCCTGCAAAAAATCCAAAATGTCTGAAAATAAAAATTCCTGATGTTTTGATACCGCTAAACATTATAAAGACGAAAGCCCCATATTACTATGACCTACTTAGCTGTAACAAAATAAAACACTGATAAAGAGTTTAAAAAGACAACTAAGAAGGTATCTGTGACTTACTTGCTCCTGTCTGAGTATTCTGTTTTCTAAAATATTTTGATTCGACTGTGATACAAAGGGCCTTTCACCTATGTAAAGACCTTCATCCTCAAGGTACCTAGGCTGCATGTCTCTAGGCATCTTCTCAGAAGCAGGCACTAATGAGAAATTAGAAAGAAAAGCATGTAAAATATAACTGGAGTTCTAGTTTATTAATTCTCTAAGAGTCTGTGCCATTCTGAAAATGAATGGCAATGCATATTAAGCATGCTGTCTGCAACATTTTCCTAACTAGGAAAAAAGAAGTAAGAATATAACCAGAACAGGTCCTTTTTTTAATCAGGACAGATTCTCAATTTAAATCTATCATAAAATTGTCACAAGTCTTCTAAGCAGATAATAAAACACTTCCTAAGAAAAAAAAAATACTTCAAATGACATAGTGGAGTTTAGCTTTAATGGTTGCTTGTGTAACCCTGTAAAAAACTTTTAGCAGCAACAACTGACTAGACAAACATTACTAAGTCTTTCCCATATAAAGTGAAACTTTAACCAAGATCAATCTCAACTACTATTAACAGTTTGCTTAAGCTACTATAGCACAAACTACAGAACATGCATGAAAAGTCATGTTAGCCCAAGAGCAGCTGGAATTCTTTAAAGCTTGGCTGCAGGATTATTTCACCGGTGTGTATGGGCTCAGTATTTTTCAAGAAGCAATTTCAAAACAGGGAGGGATTACACTGAGGGTTACAGTAACAGCTATCCCCTACATCAGAATACAGTGGACCACACTGGAAGAGGTCAGAGCTTATGAGACAAAACAATCAAGGTACCCAGCAAATATTTTGACATCACACTGCAAGCTGTGATGAGTCCATTCTGGTACAGACCACCGAGGCCCATTTCTATTTCTTCCAGTTCAAATGTTAAATAGCAAATGATATCCTAAAGTAATTTTTATGACTTTACAGTTCTATGGGAATAAGGAGAAAAGGTCAGAGACATGATCAGTGTTAACTATTTCCAATTCACAAAATCAGACTTTGAGAAAAGGGCCCCATGAATCACAAAAATCCATATGTTACTTACGTGACTCTTGACAAACTTGCTACATGGATAAAAACTGCAGATGTGGCCAAGGGAACAGTTATAATGTACAGAGCCAACCTTCGTGCCTAAATGAGTGTACCAATTAACCTGCTGCATGTTAAATAATGTAACAGCTAAACCTCACTGAAAGAGGGGACATCCATTACTATAGACAGCACTAAGGTAATTACTCCAGATCAACTGATATGCCCCGAGTTCACTTGCTAGTGTACCAGCTGGTGACCCGCTGAGGTGTGCATGTCACCAGTTAATCCATTTTGTCAGACCTTTTCAGATTAACTGGATGATCAGTGTCAGAGAACTGCAATTAAATCTCTCTCTACTGCCAGAGACAGACTGATACAAGATTTTTCAGCAGATCAAAAAGTGCCATGATATGCAAAATACAGGAACAAAATGGATAAGCACAATCTTCATACCTGCTAGCATGCTGGGAATGAAGAGAAACTCTCTTTCTTTTTTCAGTTGCTCAGAGTAGTTTTCACACTCAGGAGGTTCCATTACTAGAAAATCTTCAGCTGTCTGCTCTATAATGAATAAATCATCTTTAACCAGGCGTGCGTCTTCATCCTATAGTTTAAGTGCAAACATCTCTGTTAGCTTGTCTATTTCTTAAAATGGAGATCTTTAGAAAGTATACCTTTAGAAGTTTTAAGGAAACAAAGTTGCCATTTGGTATTAGACTATTAAAATTAATTCAAGAAGTCTAAATAAAAATATGAACATTTATTCTGTGGCTCACACCATTTCATCCTCCTCTTGTTCGCCCTCTTGGGTTTCTACACATTCTTCTTCTGCCTCCTCTTCTTCATTTAACTCATTCCTTCTCCTGGCTTCAGCTTTCATATTCTGTGGTTCAGCATCAAAATTGAAGGTAAAGAAATTATATGCTTCTTCAGCAGAAGGAAAATCATTCTGGTACTAAGAAAAAAAGACAAAGACACTTTAATATGATGTTTATAAGAGATTTAGGGCAAGTAAGGATATCTTTCAATTAACAATAGCAATAACAACATGTATAAACACTTTTTAGAGAATAATAATTGTTTTATCTCAGACAGAACTCACCCAAATGCTGAAGCTGACCGAAATTTTTAAATGATACATGAAACTTACTCTAGTGCTATACTACAGTTTCATTAAATATTTCTTGCAATGTTTTATTACAGAAAGGTATCTGGTTTCATTTTAACCAGCCTTTTATTTTACACATAAATGATTTGCAAATCAAAAATGCCAAAGTTTAAATTTTGGCCATAATACAGATATCTAGGTGAATCATATGAAAAGAAATTGCTAATGTTATTTTGTCTCTGAAGGAGCCAGGCCCCTTTAGTGTTAGGATGAATCCTCTAATATTAGAATTAATAATAGCATTTTGTGGCTAATAAATATCAATACGCTAATCTGTAAATTGCTCTAACTGCCAATTGGTGGCATTCAATAAGAAGGATTTAAACAGAAGAAACATTTTTGTTTCCAACCTCCAGTAATTATGTCCAGATGGATTCACTTGATTTTTTCTTTTTAAATCAAATGACCCAAAGCCATTCCTTCATTTTATGAAGATTCCCTTTATATATTTCAACTGTTGGAATATACTGTTTATGAATTTAATTAAATAAATCCCTCTCCACTGCTTAAGACTGAATTCTGCCTGATGCTTCAAACAGCATCATGAAGCCATATAAAGTTTAAATTAAATCAAATCAGTATCAGTTATTGACATGAAGGAATTGGTACTTACTGTTGACTTCTCCTGAAGTTTTTTTACAGTATCGCGAAACTTTATTTTTGATGGTAAGTGGGATTCATCCTCTTGCATCTCTCTAAATGTATCATTATCAGACTGCATAAAAATATATATGCAAGTTATAGCGTTCACTTACTGATCCATAAAAAAAGACAACCAGCTGAATGCAGAGATTAGATATTGCATTTTCACAGAAAAACAAACAAACAAAAAAGAAACACAACCCCTGTGGTAACAATTATCCTGATTTAGTATTTATTTTAAAAGGGTACATCTAATTATTACTTAACTCCTTCCTCCTTTGGGTCAAGAAATAGACTATAGAGTATCAAGAAATGGCTCACTGCAATAAATGTTAGCTTACTTTTTTCACTGCTGCCGAGATCATTGTTTCTGCACTTCCAAACACAAGCACCCACATGCTAATCTCCGCAAGGAGGAGAAATGCAACATTTTCCCATCTACAGAAGAGAGGCTGACAGACTGCACAAGCAATGGCAAGGGTGCTGCTGACACACATTGCGGACTGAGGAAGGGAATCAAAGAGCTAAGGCCAGCTCCTCATATAGCCCCTGCTGTAATCAGGAAAAACCTATTTGGTATTCAAAAAACGGTGGTGTCCATTGCTTGTGTGCTTTAATACAGGCTTCATAGTTTGTTTTGTTCTCTCTCAATTATTGCTAGCCTACTCTACGAAAACTCCATGGGTGGTACTCCTCTACCTTTTCAAGAAAGGAAGTGCAGTAAGCAAAAGCAACACAGGGGAGGTTTCAGATATACTTTCTATAAAATTAGTAAACAACTTTTAATAAGCATATCACTTCCACATTTTCCTAATACAAACATAATAAAATACTACTTAGCTGAAAGCTGTAACAATTACTTTTTATAAGAAAACACTGCCAAAAACCTCCCCACAACCTACACGAATAGGTAATTCTCCCCTAGACAAGCAATTTAGCCAGGCTAATTCATATTGTTTGGAAATCTAGATAAAAACATTACTGCTACATGCTGTTCTTTCTTGAGCATATACATTCTTTGGAACGCATTTTCTATAGGCAAGTAACCCCTTTGTGAATTCTGAAGAATATCTGGTTTGTAATAAAGAACATGCTTATACTAAAAAAAAAAAAAATAATATAAAGCAGTAACAAGAAAATACAACACAGTACAATGACATAAAGTTAATACCCAGCCTCTGGCAATTTCACTGTGCAAATTTATATAAAGCTATAATACAGTGGTCTTTTCTGTTACAGTAACTTTTAAATACTTTAAGGCATCTTAAGCAACAGAAGTCAGAAACCTGAAAATGACAGAGGTTTCATATGATGTCTGTACTATAATGGAAGCAAATTATAATTTTTAAAGGCAATAATAATGTTAAAATTAAACATTAAAGACAATAATCAGAAAGGTTCCTTCCTGGTTACCTAGTTCAAACAATAATATAATTTTGATCCCATTAAAATAGATGAAATCTCTCTTTGAGATTATGTGTGGTCCTTACTTCATGTTCAAATTTACCTTCTTATTATCAGAATAGCAAGACACAATGCACCTTCTTACCCCTTTATCCAATCTGACTTTTGGTTTTTTTTCTTTGATGCTTTTTAAACGCCTTGGTCGTGGACTGGGATCTTCTTGCAATAAAGTAGTTTCTGCTTTTGACTAAGCGAAATAAAAACCTGTTTAGTTATAACATAAATATAGCAAGACCAAAGCTACAGTAATTACCAGAAACTCAAAGACATATAAATTTGTGTTAGGGACAGACTCTATTAATCAGCTTATAACATATATAATCAGCTTAAGTGATTTTACACACCTAGATGTTAATACCCCCTATTAAGCTGCACAGTAAACTTACAAGGAAACCCATTACTTTCAAAATAGTGTAAGAAACACAAAAGCATTTTGTTAATGACTGTATCATTTGAATTACAAATCAATGATAATATAAACTTTAGGAAAAAATACATAGCCGAAAGCAAGCAAAATTAAGTGGGTGGTACTTATAAAACTAAAACCAACCAAACAGCACTTCTGGAGGATTCTCACCTTTGCTGCTTTTAGTTTCTCTCTCATTCGCTCCCTAACAGAAGATTCTGCAGAGCCTGCCCTCGATGTAGAAGGAACTGGTGGCAATTCTGAAACAGAGAAACATAGTAACATGTTAAATCGGGCATTTTCTGAAAGAAGTTTCAAACTATGTAGAATAAAAACAATATATACCATACAGAGTCCCATGTTCCAATAGAAAGAGCTTACATGAGAAAATGTGAAGGAATGCAACACTTTTTTGGAATTCAGATCTTAAAGACTATCCCTTAAATGCCTTTAACTGCAATGGTAAAGATTACCTTTCATTATACACTATGAACCACCTTAAGTAAAGCATATACACATTTTTTTTCTATTAAAAATGTATAAAGAATTTTATAAGCTGCTTGTCAGAGCTTTCCAGATCTAATTTTGAAAGGTGATTTGCCATAAATCCTGATACAAGTGTGACACAGGTAAAGATACAGTTACCAGTAAAGAATTTACAGACTTGCTTCTTTTTTCCAGCTTAAGGCTACCTGCTTTTTTGTAGCGACAAATTATCAATTTCTCCAGCAGTGTTTTTGTGCTATAGCTCTAGTACAATCAAGGGAGTAAGATGCATTTTACTCGGTATCATGTATGACTGACAGCATCATCATGTAACTTCCCATTTCACACACAACCTACTCTCAGCTCTACTTGGGCTACTGCTCTGAATCAACAGATCGCCTCCTCCAAGATCAACAGTAGCCTATCATCACACTCAGGATGTCAAACAAGACTCATAGGTGAACTAGACTCATAGATGAACTAACTCAACTCACACATAAAACAAAACTTGTAAGAGATGTAAACAGGGACAGGTGACCTGCAAGGAATACTACCACGCTGACCAACTATGCTGGGATGGGCTGAGGAAAGCCAGAGCGCACCTGCACTCAAATCTGTCAGTGGATGTGATGGCCTACAAGATGGGATATTACAGGTGGTTTAGATCCAAAAGGAAGACTAAGGAAAATGGTTACAGGCTGCTCAAGTAGGGGACAAGGTGAGAAAGGAACACAGGAAAGATCCAAATAATCAGTGCTTTCTTCATCTGTTTTTACTGCCATCACGAATACCAAGCCCCAGAGACCAGTGGCAAAGCCTGAAGCAGCAAAGTTACCTTCAATAAAGAAGGATCAAGTAAGGCCATATTTAAACCAACTGGGCATATGCAAACCTATGGGTCTTAATGGGATGTTCCCATGACTGCTGAAGGAGCTTGTCAATGTCACCTCAAGACCACTCTCAATTATCTTTGGTGATTATCAAGGGAGGTTCCTAAGGAAACATCACCCCTGTCTTCAAGGAAGTGAATCTGGGGAACTACAGGCTGGTCAGCATCATCTCAATGAACCCAAGAAGGTGATGGAGCAAATAATACTGGAAAGCATTGCCACGTATGTTAAGTATAAGAAAAAACTGGGAGTCATCAGCATTGATTTATGAAAGGAAAACCTTCTACCTGACCAATGAGACAACATTCTTTGATAATTGGGTAAGTGAATGAAGGGAAAGCAGTGTATATTGTTTAGCACTGTTTCCTGTAGCACCCTTACAGAGAAACTGATGGAAGTATGGGCTACAGAAGTAGGTGGAGTGAAAACTGGCTGAACTCTTGGGCAAAAAGGGTTGTGATCAGTAGTGCTAAGTCTGGTGGCCATCACTGGAGCTGTACCCCTGCAGTCAATTTCAAACAAACAAAAAATCCCACAACCCACGCTCCAAACCCAAGAACTCATCAAAACTCTACGTGCTTTAGGATCAAGTATTCTCTGATGATCCTGTGAAACATACAATTCCCAGTTTTAAATTAGTCACATATATTTAGATTTTTTGATAGTAAACACCATGTTTGGACACAGACTTGGGTAATCATGAGATTATGGAAAAGGAGGATTACTGCTTGTTGCACTCTTTGAATTGCTGCTCCCAAAAAGCCCAGGCTTTTATTCCATAACTAAAATTGAATGCAAACACATCATTGATAACTAAACTTATCAGGACCTCCTTTTCCTTTGAAGGACTGATGGCATTCTTCCTCCTTGTCTTCTACATATCAAATCCTCTTAGACTATGATTTCTTCAGGTAGACTCAGTAAGTATTAATCTTTTCTATAAAGAGAATTATCCAGTTGTTTACAGAGACCTATGCTCTTGGAGTCAGAAACAAAAAGTGTATACCTACAACCCATCCTCTCATATAAACTCAAATGACAAACATGCTAAATGTACAATATAAATAAGATTGTATGGTAAGCAACAGGCACACTCCCAGCAGTTTTATGTATTAAACACAATTCTGGTCATACATGGTATTTTGAGAACGTATCCATCTCCCTCTCTTGGATTGTGCTTTCACCATACAAGACTCAATGTTATCTCTTTGTAAAAGTCTACAGAATAGTTTCAGCTGAAAACAGTTTTATATGCTTAGTAGCTTAGAAAGTCATCACTTAAGCGTTTTTCTTTTTGACAGACCTAATTCATTTCTCCATTAACAAAACTGATTCTAGCTACATAACTGCCTTTCCATCTGCAAAGACCTCTTTCAGTCTCATCTGGACCCTGGAGTTCACATGGAAATTCTCAGGATCTTACTGAAATTTTAACTTTGACTGATACATGCATTATTAACATTTTAAAGAGAAATACTTTACATGCCTTCTTAAACATGGAATCCTCAGATCTTATTTTTTCCTTCTCAACTCTTATAACTAGCTTTTATTTCCAGAAGGAGCTTCAGCATTCCACACAAAACACATTGGTGCTTTTACAAGGAGAAAACTGTAGCTCTCTTTGCATCCACGCTTTGTGGTGCATGACATCTTTAAAAAATATACATATACATATATATATACACAAAAATAAATATATATGTATTTATTATATATGATAATAAATTACACGACACTGTAGGGAAATAAGTTTTTCTAGTTATCTCCACTTACAGAATTGTATTACTTATCAGTTCTTTAAGACAAACACTGATTTATTCTTTGCCCTTACAAAAGAACATTGTTTGTTAAGATCTAAGTAAAAGGTGATTTCAGGTTTATGTAAGGCATTAAATTCATGAAAAGGAGATAAAGCAGCAAAGAGTAAGCGCTTAGGAGTGGCAATGTCATACAACATATATCACATTGTGGCTGATTCAATATTACTCCAAGAGCTTTACTGGCAGCAGAAAATACTGTACACTGAACATACAACTTAAACATTTAAAGGCTACCTATAATACCAAAGTCAGAGTGCAATCTTATTTCTAGCATGACCTTAGTCCACTCTCATTTGAAAAAGAAAAATACACTAAGATAAACCCTACTAATACCAATTCTACTCAGAACCTTCAAAAGATTTGGGAGAACCCTAATCTTTTCAAATTACACAATTTACTACCTGTATTTGTAAAAAGAAGCATTCACTGTATTTGGAAACTTTCAAAAGAAAAAAAGGAAGACCCAAAGTGGTTAGCACTAGCATGAGACACACAAATAGAAAAGAAATCATCCCATAGCCAACTCCCTACCTAGAGGAATACTAGAGACAGAAATAAGCAAGTACACTAAGAGCTGAAACATAAAAAAGCCTATTAGCATTTTGTCTTTTCTAACAAGAAATGCAGTATGTGTAAGAACAGGTCAAGAATTAATTACAAAACAGAGAACAGGATCTAGATAAATATTCATCAGAATGATTTTATTTTGGATAGATGCACGAAGATTTCAACTCAAGGTGCAGTCTCTCTCAAAACTTAAGATGTAATTTAAAAAAATCAGATGGATAAATTACACTACAATTAAAGTAGAGCAATGATAGTCTATTCAGAATACCACAGGCAGTACTTTTCATTTGATCATACAAACAGCAGAATTACAGGGATTTCAGAAGCAGCAACAAGAAGAAGTAACAAAACAAAATGCTTAAGAAAATAAAACATCACATAAGGGAAATAAAGGCTATTTTTCTTATCCAGAGTACTGCTGTGCTGTTCTGGTTATTCTTGGAAAATGAGCTTCTATAAAAGAAAATAACCATCGCTAGAGGGTGTCTCTTGATTTCCCCATGCAAACCATTGTGAAAACTGTTTGGATTCCATCTGTCAACAGCACATCACTTCTAGCACAAGTTGGCACAGTAAGACTCAAAACCATTCAAAAGAAAAGTACACAGCCCTTAAAAGTGCAGGGAAAATCCCTAAATTGTAGATGCCTATAACAAATACCATATTTTGCAAATGACTAAAATGATTTTAAGGACAATGAATACGTTTTATTTCGGTAAACTTTGATGCTGACAAAAAACTGTGTTTATATTTCAATGGATTTTTATTTTATTGACTTTTAAATACTCTGTTCTCAATTAGCTCATTTATGCATCCTATTCAGCTAAACCCCTAAACCATGCAGTAAGACTGACAACATTAAAAGTCCTAAGTATTTAACAGGAATATTGCAGGGATTCTGCCAAAGAAATATAAGATTAATTTTCAAGCACCAACAACATCCATTCTTCCCAAGCCTGCAATTAGACATTCACTTCCAACAGCTTCCCACTACACCACCACTCTCTTGTGCTCTACTACTTTGTGAGCAAATACAGTATTTCACATGTGACAGTTAAAATAGCCATCAATAAATCCATGCACCATCATAAGCATGATTAACACTCCAGGCACAAGAGATGAAGTTGAGGAATGTCTGAAGGAACTGGGGTTGTTTAGTCTGGAGAAGAGAAGCCACAGGGAGAACCTTATCACTCTCTAGAATTACCTGAGGGAGGTTGTAGTGAGGGGGCGGTTGGTCACTTCTACCATGTAACAAGTGACAGGACAAGAGGAAATAGCCTCAAGTTGTGCCAGTGGAAGTTTAGACTGGATATTCGGAAGAATTTCTTCAGACAGGGCAATCAGGCATTGGAAAAGGCTTTACAGGGAAGCGGTGGAATCACCATCCCTGGAAGTGTTCAAAAACCATGTAGATGAGCCCCACAGGGATGTGGTTTAGTGGTGGTCTTGGCAGTCCTGGGGTAACGGTTGGACCTGATGATCTTAAAGGCCTTTTCCTATCTAGCTGATTCTATCACATTCAAATATGCAAATATTTCATATCTACGCCCAAACCTCTGAAAAAGGTGTATTTTATTGACGAACATTTGGTAATCATCCCGTATTTAAATACCACAGGAACACATGTTTCGAGTGCAGCGTTCTAACTGCACACCTGATGTTCGGAGCCCATTTGGCACAAGACACAGGGACACCTCCATCCCTGCTCTACGCTGCGAACAAGCGACCTTAAGGAGGCTCCCAGTGGCAAGAGTAACTACGCTCCCCATCACGTGGACCCCACAGCAGTTCTCCCGCCCATGACCGACAGCGATCTCGAAATGGGAGCCCCCAGCCCAGGTAACAGCGACTGCAGCGTGTAAAGTTTCCGCCTGTCCCGG
>JANHGB010002148.1:16074-26165 GCA_026283785.1 Coracopsis vasa | reverse complement strand
CTGCTCTAGTGGAAGGTGTCCCTGCCCGTGGCAGGGGTTGGAACTGGATGAGCTTTAAGGTCCCTTCCAACCCAAACTAGGCTGGGGTTCTATGATTATATGGAATTCTACACGTGGCCACACAGCCTGGGGCACACGGGGATTATGGAAAATCCCAGAGCACAAGGGGCTGTTTCTGTTATGGTTTGTCCTGACCACCCGGTGCCCTGCGGTGCACCTCCTGTGCCCTGCTGGGGTGGACAGAAGCCACCTTCCGGCTCACCTGTGTCTCAGAGCATGGGCCAGGGGAGGCCAGGACAGGGACCCTGGTGGCTGTAAGCAGCACTGCTGGTGACTGGGTATAAAGGAGAATTCATAAAGAAGAAATCTCAGCACAGCTCCAGTGGCTGGAGCTGGATCCTGAACGGATGCAGGGAGAGGTTTGGGGGTTTGGGTTGCTGGGGGAAGGAGAGGGACAGCAGCAAGGGTGGTGCAGGGGGCATGGAGGGATGCCCATCATGGCAATGATGCATCTGAGTCCCCACCTTCCTCTCCCGGTTCCTCCCAGGCTGTGGGACCTGCGGCAGCTGGAGGTGGCTCACAGCTTCCCGGCCAAGCAGCACATCCAGACCTGCTGTGACGTGAGCCCCGACGGGCGGCTCTGCCTGAGCACCAGCAGCGGCACCGCGGGCGAGGGCTGCGAGGCCACGGTGAGTGAGACCCAGCCCCGCAGGCAGCTGCCTGCCGTTGGTTTCGTTCCCGTGTCCATGGCACACAGCAGAGGGCAGCAGGCTGCCGCTCCAGGGACCTGCCTGCTCCTCTGCTTCCTATCTTCCTGCCTGTCCCTTTGGCCAAGTCTGGTGCTCAGGGGGTATCTGAGCAGCTGCTCTTGGTGAAAGCCTTGGGATTTTGTTCCATGGCGTTGAGGAGCACGAGGCTTGCACAGAAAGCCTGTCAGGAACCCCCGTGCTGGAGCCGTTTCCAAACCATGCAGGTTCTCGGGAGGGTGAGACCTGTGGGTGTGAGTCTCACCGTTACAATGAAGACAGCTCCCAACCTTCTTGCCAAGTTGGCAAAGTACCTGAAACACAATGACTGTGCATGCTTGAGTGCAGCCTTTCCAGGATGTCCTTGAGTAACGACTGTCAAATGTTCCATCCTCATTGTCCACCCCAATTAGAGTCCAAAGTCTGCCATAGTGTGACATAAATGACTTGCTAAGGAGTCACCATGTCCTTGAAACGATGCCTGTGGGCATCCAGCTCTGACCTCTGCCTGTGCCCTGCAGCTGTGGGACCTGCGGCAGACCAGGAGCCACGTGTGTGAGTACAAAGGGCACTTCCAGACCACAACCTCGGGTGTTTTCCTCCCGTGGGGCCCCACACTTGCCCCCAGCATCGCCACGGCCTCACTTGACAGCACCGTGAAGGTCTGGGACCGGGACACTGCAGGTAGGGCAGGGCCTTGCCCGCTCCATGCCTCACTGTGGGTAACAGAGCTGCTGCCTTGTTTCTGTCTCCCGGTGCTGATGGGCACGATGAAGCACGATGAGGTCTCTGGGTTTCCCCCTAATCCAGCTGCAGGGCTGGGTGGAGCTGCCCCAGAGCAAACCCAGGGGCTTCTGCTTGTCCCCCAGCCAAGGAAATGGGAAATGACTTCTCTTTCCCGTTTGGAGGCTTATCACAACTGCACCTTGTGTTGCACAGCACGTAGGAGAGTTTTCTGGAGCATAAGCAATTTGGGAGAAAAAGGGATGTTGGGAATGTGTCCACACAGCCCTGCAGCTCTGCCCAGTGGGGTCTGTTCAGCCAATCCATCCCTGCCTCCTCTCCAGGGAAAGGGCAGAGCCTGACCTCAGCCTGGATTCCTGTTCGCTGGCCACTGCCTGACTGGGCAACACAGACCCACAGTGGGGCTTATGGGGATGGGGAGTCCCTCGTTCAAAGGGCACATCCCAGTGTGGGGATGCGGAAGAGGGACAGGGACAGACACACAGAGCAGAGGTGGGAGGTTGGTGTGGTCCTGTCTCACCTCAGTGACTTCTCTGTTCCCTCCTCAGCCTGCCTGGCCACACTGTACCTGGATGGAGCAGGACCACTGTCCTCGCTGGCTGCCTGTGACAGCTCCACGCTGCTCTGTGCCACTTCCAGCCCGGGAATCCATGTCCTCCGGCTGCGTGAGGGTGCGGAGCCGGTGCTGGAGGAGGTGGCGGTGTTCTGACACAGCCTTTCCAGCAGAGGGCATGCGGCTCCCCAAGCACCGCTTTGCGCCTGCAGAGCAGCGAGGTGGGATCAGCGCGGACGGGACTCACTGGTTTCAGATTGTGGGTGGGAAAGGCACTGGAGCTGCCTGGAGCAGCCACATCATGGATGCATCCAGGCCAAGGTCTTGTTCCTGAGTGAGCCTCGTGTGTTACCGACAAACCTCCCCACAGGCAGCTCCCCCAGGGAGCCAAGGGGCAGCACTGAGGGGTGCCAGGTCAGCCTGAGCTCAGCTGCTCTTGGAAGGGGGTAAGTCACCATGAGAGGTGGTCGCCTGTACAACCTGCATGACTGTGCCCAGTGCAGCTCTGTGAGCAGCTCAGCTCCATCCACCTGCTGGCTATGGTCCTGTTGATGCAGGACAAGGTTGGTGTTCTGACCTCTCATCCCATGGTATATTTCCTGGGATCAAATACAAGCTGGCACAGAGCACAGGGGAGCTGCCACCCCACTGCTCAGAAGGGAGAGAAAGGCCACAGGGTGCTTTTCAGAAGAAAAGTAACTTGTGAGTGGGTTTTTCTCTCAAAACACCATCTCCACTGCAGGTGCTGAGAGCAGAACCATGTTCATGCTCCCAAGGAACACGGAGCTGCTCCAGCTGACAGTGAGGACATGAACCAGTCTCCTGTTTCCTCCTGAAGGGTTTCTATGGTGGCACACAGAAAGCAAACGGTGCTGTGAAGTTCCTGTAATTGCTCCATTCCTCACTCGGGCCCAGAGGCACATTCAAAACATGCTTTGATTTTCCAGAACACAACATTTGCAAAGCCTCAATCTAAAGAATAAACATCAAGTAAGAAAGCTCCCTGCAGTGTGTACATTAGAACAAGACAGTCCTACACTGAAACACCCTTTCTCACGTCACCTCAGGTGAGACACAGCACAAACTTACACGGGAGATGCCTACGTGGATTTGAAACACCCAGCTCATCAAGGACATGAGGTGGTACACAGAAAAGAAACTTCCCTGGCCTTTAACACCTCCTGTGGGTGAACACCAAGGGCACCCAGACCTCCACACTCGGGGTACCGTGTTCCTCTAACACTGACACCAAGTTTTCCCTTCTTTAAATGCAAATCAAGTTTGAAGCCACAGACTCCTTCCAAAGGCTCCTGGAAATGGAAGGTAAGAAGGGAATGAGCAGAGGCTGAACACCACAGCACACCTGAGGGGTGTGTGGTGAGCCACAGATGTGTAAAGTGGACTGGAGGAAACCTGGGAGCCTAACGGGGAAGGGAGGGTGGAAGCAGGTGGATCATCTCCAAACGACAGCAGAAAGTATCTGCAGTGTGAAACCAGCATCCTAGAGGGTATTAAAACATGACCCAAGATTTGCCTCCAGCAAACCCAGGTACTTCACAACCACCTCAACCCAAGCCCAGCCAGTGCCCAGCTGCCCTATCACATGCTGCAATAGCCCATTCCCTTCTTTAATATAAAAAACCTTGTCCTAGCTGACGGCCACGAACGTCTCCTTCAGTTCCTGAGCAGCAGCTCTGAGCTACTCCGCTGTCCACAGCTTGAAGGTTCTGTCATAGGAGCAGGTTGCTATCAGCTGGCCATCGAGGGAGATGTCCAGTCCCATCACCTTTCCCTCATGACCAGCCAGTGTCTTCAGTGGGGACCAGCCGGGGTGAGTCCAGATCTTGGCTGTGTTGTCGTAGGCGCCCGTAAGCAGGAAGTTTCCGTGGTTGGCTGCAGCAGAGGATGAGAACAAGGGAGAGGTGAGATTTGCAGATAAACCCATCCCAAATCCTGACCTTCTCGACCTGAAGGCGTTTCATCCCCTGCCACCTCAGCTCAGGAGGTACTTACGTTCAAACTTCACCCCCGTCACCAGGTTCTGGTGGGCAGGGATGGTGTAGATGCACTTCCTCTGGCGCAGGTCCCACACCTTGCACGTGTTGTCACCACTGCCAGTCGCAACGTGGTATCTGCCAAAGGGTGGGGGAAGGCATTGTTGGGAGCTTTGTACTCAGAGCTCCCAATTACTCCACCCAAACTCTCTTCTTACCCATTAGGGGAGAAGTTAATCCCATAGATCTCCTTCAGGTGGCCTTCCAGGAACATGATGCAGCGTCCCGTGCGCAAGTCCCACACCCGGCCAAAAGCATCCAGTCCCCTAGGAAGGGAGAACACGAGCGTTACTCATCAGAGCCTTCCACAAGTGCCAGAGCTCAGCCTCACCAGCAGCATCACTGGGGCACCTGGCACCAGTCAGCAACCAAACCTTGATACCATTTTACGTCTGCTCCCAATGCAAAGCACACTCACCCAGTGCCCGCGAGGGACCCGTCTGTGTGAAAGGCAATGTCATAGACCCCTTTGCTGTGCCCCTCCTGATGGAGAATCTCCTCCTGAGCTTCCAGGTCCCACAAGCGCCACGAGTGATCGTAGCTGTAAAAACAAAGCATGTGTCCAGCCCAGTGGATCTCCAAGGAGAGCAAGAGGGTATTTTACTAACTTGGGGTGGGGGGGTTATTTCCAGCTGGAGACCAACAGGGACCATGAGGGGCTGAGAAAGGAATCCCAATGCCTTGATGTTCCTTACACTGCAGCAGCCCAGCTGCTGTCAATGGCCAACCCTCGCCCACATTCAGCTCCTCTGGACAAGCAACAGCACCCACTGGGCTACCAGATAGAGACCTAATGGTAATGTCTGAAGGAAATAAGCAAACCTCCCTACCAGGTGGTACCCAGGAACCGGCCTGACGGGTGCCACATCACACGTGCCACTCTCATGCTGTGTCCTTCAATATCTGCCACCGGTTCATCACTGAAAGACAAACAAAAATCAGGCACTGGTCAGAGGTGGGGGCTCCTGGAGGCCTTTGCAAACGTTCTGCTCACAGCACAAGATCTGCTCATTAAATGCCACCCAGCCAGAACATCAGAGCTTTAACTACTGGCTCTGAATTCTGGCTTTGCTCACACAGGTGCAGCTCTAAGTGGAACCCCTTGATCCACACTCATGTTGGTTATAAAGTGCTCCTAGGATAATTATTATAATTATTCCTGAAAAGGCCCTTGTCATTAGCACTTTAAAGTGCAGAACCAGAACAGAGACTACTGCAACAGCAGGAGATTTACTGTGGCTTCACAGAACTGGAGCAAATCCTGCTCTTGTGCAGAGCTGCAGGGAGGCAGGATAGAGGGAATATTCCCCCAGAATTACAAGCAGCAGCTCAGCAACCTTCAGCAGGAGACCTGAGCAGCATTTAGTTTCTTTCCAACAGGGTAACTAAAGAGATGAGGTCATCTGAGACCAATAAGCAGCCTGGGCCTGTGCAGAGCTGTGCTTCTGTGACTGGAAACACTGACTTCCAGCTAAGGATAAGCCCCTGAGGACTTCCACTGCATGAGGTGCACTGCAGGGCTCCTCAAACACAGCCAATGCCAGGGCTCAGTGTCTACACCTTCTCTTCTTCACAGCCTTGAGATAGATGCTGCACATCTCCCAGAACTACACTGCAATGACAGAGCCACTGAGAGGCTGAAGCTTTTGTGCATCCTCCTGTATTTGCTTAGTCCCTCTCCAGATACTGGTGCTTTCTAATAACTCTAAAGTTCATTTTTTAATATCCATAGAATCAACTAGGTTGGAAAAGACCTTTAAGAGCATCAAGTCCAGTCCAAGAGGGGAATTTTTCTCCTAAATGAAAGGTTAGAATGAAACAAGCTCCAAATCTTCCATCCATCACCCAAAGCATTCACCAGAGCCCAAGCAGCAACTTGGACTTGATTCTCTTCAGATGACTTCCCCTCACCTGGATTTCCCTACTCAGGGTGATCTCTTTTCCTGCTGAAGAAGGTGGCACATACTGAGGCCAGGAATTGCACTGGTATAGCTACAAGAAAAGGTTGCATTTGCAGGAGGATGGTAAACGTCCAGTGTTTAACAGCATGAAATAAACCCCAAACCAACCACGCTGCAGTGTGCTTGTCTGGTATCATTCTGACCTTTCAAGGCTCCAGAGTTTGACAGAACCATCAGCTGCACAGGAGGCCAGGTTAACATCCTTCTTGTCCAGGGAGACAGTGGCTTTGGGATGGAAAACTATTGCTCCTACATTGGTGCTGTGTCCTTAAGAGAAAGGAAGATCAAAAATCACCGTCTGCCACATGATCTTGGCCAGTTCCTCAGAGAAGCAGCATCTTTTGTTGCTCATTAGCTGGGTACCAGTGAACACTGTCCCTGTGTCCTCCCACGCTGGGTGAAGGTGCATTGTAACCCCCAGCCACAGCTGCCAACAACAGCTACACTGCACTTCCAGTAGCACCCACTTCAGGGTGTCCAACACACAGGTTTGTGACACTCAAAATGTGGTGAAAATCCAACATATGAATCCAGAGATTTGTCCTCACTTCTGTACTTAGTCACAGTTGTGCTCACTGTTCAAAGAACCTCACTGCTGGTAAGTGACTGGCCGAAAATGCTGCTATTTGCCTCTAAACAATTCAAACTAGGTTTGAAACAAAACAAAACCCCGTTTAGAATCAGGAACAGCAAACTCTGGTCTCAGCTCTAAGAGAAGGGCCAGGACTTCCTCCTCATCACCTGACAGTGCCCCAGCTCCCCAGTGCTCTCATGAGAACAAAAACTGCCCAAAGATCACTACATTTAGAGCCACAAAGTAACTGAGAAAGGGGAACTCAGCCCAGAGAGGAACAAAAGAACTCAGCAAAGTCGCTCTCACCTCGTAAGGTGTGGACAAGGTTGCAGTCAGGCACGGACCAGAGCTTGCACAACCCACTCCTGTTGATGACAAGAAATAGGTGTCAGTGTAGGCAGCAATGTCAAAGAGCAGATCAAACCCAGAGCTGCAAAACCACCTGGGTATGGGGGGCTGCAATGGCTGAAATACCAATGCACATGGGGCAATCAGCCATGGCAACTAATGGACATGGACTGAAATATCTCCTAGGCTCTAAAATGAAGGGAAGAGAGTTCAGAGTAGAAAGAAAAAGCATTTCTGAACTCTCCTGATTCACCGGCCTGCAGTAGCACCCCTCTCCATCACTCCTGCTGTGCTCCCCAGCCCCTAAAGCAAGCACTGTGGAAGGAAACTCACCAGCAGGCAGTGGCGAGGAGTTTGGAATTGGGGCTGAAGTGGCAGTAGGACAGCGGGCGATCATCTCCAATCTGGCTGCAGAAGTTATTCAAGGACTGAAATCAAAGACAAAGAAAACAAGAACTGAGCAAGGTACAACCTGGAGAAAGCCCCAGGCAAAGACTGGGGTGAAGGAGAAGGCAGAGGCCTTTGGAAAGTCACTTTCAAAGGGAGGAGCTGCCCCAGAGCCACTCCTGCTCCAAGCAGGCCACGGAGCTGGACTGATGTAGGCCTGGGGCACAGTGCAGCTCTCCAGTGCCACCCATGGTACTGGCCACCAGGAAGCCCTCAGGCCTGCTTTGCAACTGTGGCTTAGATAAAGAACATCCTGTAGCTTTGGTTTCTTTCTACACCTCATCCAATGAATGCATCCAGACAGAAGAGGGCAGGCATTGTGGTGTGCTGAGGGGAGAAGCAAACCCTCTGGCAGTTAATGCCTCTGGGTGTAAACTGGATTTGAGTGGCTCAAGCCTCTCTGTTGGGATAAGCTGGGAATCTAACTTAACACACTCACAAGGGTGTCTCACAGTCATCTAAAAGATGGTTATTATGGTGTTGCTTATATTTTCCCTTGGGTTTATGCACTGGTGACTGCTGTACAGGAAAGGAAAGCAAGCAGTCCCTTCCTCACCAGCTAAGCCTGGGACAGAGCCGGGAACAAATGCCTTTAGCTTCACAGGCAAGTGGCAAGGCAGTGCAGAGATGTCTGCTCATCCCTCTGCCACGCAAAGGGACAACTAGAGTACATCTCTCTGAATCCCTAAAGGAATTAGAACATGCCCTTTGCACACCACAGGGGAAGGGAGAATAAGCAGAGCTTCCCAACAAGTGACAGCGCAGAAACCTGCACACATCTGCATAGCACCTCTGGGCACTGATCCCTTCCTGGAGTCTTTGGAGGAGTAGCAAGAAGCTGTAAAAGCAGGAGCCAAACCTACCCGCAGGGATTTGTGTAGCTCCTGCCTCTGCGACGTCCTGGTTGCCTCTGGGATCTCTTTGAGCAGGCGGGCTTCTTCCAACCGCTTCGCTGCCCTGCGGAGAGCAACAGTGGAGTAACAAAACCCTACATTGGCCTACCCTGCTGCTGGAAACTGGCCGTGCCCACATCCTCCCCTGAGCTGGGCTGATGTTAGAGTCAGTCACAGAGCACTCGAGTTCTACACTTGTCTACCTGCGTATGTTCCCCATTCCTTTGGCCTCAGATTGCCTCCACTACCCACAGTGGGATGAGCAGCCAAACTTTACACCAAGTTGTGCCTCCTCCTTCCTTTGAGCTGCTGGGTCTCACCTGGGGAGTGAGTAGTTTGCAAGCCAGAGCCGCGCTGTTTTCAGGCTGCGTGGTCCTTCGTGGTACCAGGTTTGCTGATACTGCAAGGGAAAGAACACAGCTGATGTGATGCTGCTCTTCCACTCAGTGACCTCCTCTTAGCAGGTAAGTGCCACCAGTGTCTGCTCTTAAATCTCACTGTGTTAAGGCCTCTCTTTAAAGGTATTTTCCATAACTATCAGCCCTAGAAAAAGTGATTAAAGAGACAAGTCAAACTCTGCCCTGCAGATAAAATCCTGATGCGCTTCCATTTCACTTGAGAATATTCCAGTTCTGACTCACTTTTACTTGATGAATTACAGCTCTCTCCTTCTCTGCACATACCCCTGGAAAATGAAAGCCCAGAGCTGCCGAAATTGTCCTTGTTTCTTACAGCAACCCCCCAAAATAAGAAGGGAAAAATGGACTTAGAAAAGAGACAGGAGAAGCAGAAAGAAAGAAGAATCAGAGGCAGAAACAGATGCAGCAGAAGCAACACATTTTCTTTTCTTCCCAAGTACACAGACAGCAATAAAGGCCCTGCTAGACTAAGGAACAGTTCAAACACCTGCTCTCCTCTTTTACATGCAGCATGGGATTTGTCCTGCAAGCACAGGCCAACTTAATGCTCCTGATTTAGAGTTGCTAACACAGGCAACACAGAATAAGCATGAAGGGATAACACGAGAACCCACAGACTGACCCAAACCAAGAGTCCTGGGCAGAGCAGAGCCCACCAAAGCCAGGTATCACACAAGCTTCCCTCAGCACTGAAGGAACAGGGAGATCATTACCTCTTCTCTGGACTTTTTAGACCTGTCATCATCTTTCCTGGTCTTTTTTAAAGCATCTGTGCCAACCACTGAAAGGATATTTCTTAACCTGGAAAGAAACACAGCAAGCTGTATTCAGGCTGTGAATTCTCAGCTAAGCTGACAATGAGCTCCTGGCAACTGCTCTTTCTTCCTCAGTGATCTTGCAGCACTGTAAGGAAGTGTTACAGAGCAGTGGCACTCGCTGCACCCCAACTACATGGAAAACATCCATCAAGAATTAGATAAACTCCAAGTTCCCCATATGCAGCACTCAGGCAGACACAGCACCTCTCCCTCCTTTCTGCAGGACCTTCTCCAAAGAGGGTGATGGGCTCCCCAAGCGCCCGCAAACAGGCTTTGACTTCAGAGTCATCAGTGGACACGTTGATCTGCCGGGCTCGCTTCCTGCGCTCGAACTCTGCCAGTACCTCGGCCTGACGCTCACTCATGTGGTCTTCGAGGTCAAAGACCTCACCTGAGCAACAAACAGAGCTGTCAGCTCACAGCACTGCTGGATGAGAGACCATCCCAGAATCCCAGACTGGTTTGGGTTGGAAGGGACCTTAAAGCTCATCCAGCTCCAACCCCTGCCACGGGCAGGGACACCTTCCACTAGAG
>JANHGB010002138.1:33280-48181 GCA_026283785.1 Coracopsis vasa | reverse complement strand
CTTCCCTCGTGAGACTATATGGAACACCAGATGGCAGAAGAAAGGCAGGAGCTGCCGGTCATCTGTATTAAACCCATTGTTCCAGATGAGATGAAGTGAATGCAGCAGCAGCATCTCCTCTCTTCCACCTCATCTTCCCCCTTGCCCTTACAGGCTGGTCTCCTCTGACCCCTGTAAGACCCTGATAGGTATTTCGGCATCTGCTTGGCAAAGCAATAATAGCAGCTGCAGGTAGGCTTCCATAGGTGGTCGCTTCTGCTATTCTTTTTTCATGCTCTTGGCAAAATGACTTCTTTGTGCGCCAGTTTTTCTGAGACGCAAGAAGGAGAGTGAAGTTTTGGTGAAACAGCAATTCCACAATTTCTTTATGACTGTTAAGAAAGTCATAAGAAAATAACTTTGCTTTTATCATAGCTGGGTAATTTTCTCTACTTGTATCAAACCCCGTATACCCTTATGTGTGTTTGCTATAGGTGAGGTAGAAGTCACACAGGGAGTTAGCAAGCGTGGTGACATGAGCTCAGATGTGTTCAGTACACACTAGGAACTGTTTTGTAGTTAGGACTTTCCAATTCAAGCTACACACAAAAAGGATCTGCACCAGACGCTGGGGATCACCTGCTTTATAGATTCTCCTAGCACTCTGAAGAAAACTGCTTCTTTGCCACACCAGAAATTTCCATCTCTGTATTCAGTGTTTGGTTCGATACTGGCTGGTCTCCTGATTCTCTTCTTCTTGTCCATACTAAGTGTACCAGTACAGTGAAAGGTATGTCTCATATTCCTTTAAGACTCATTCAGGCCTAGTCAGAAACTACATGTTCTACAAAGTGATTTAGATTGCTGCAAAGAGACAATGTTCCTGTGCTAATGTGACTTTGAACTGCCTTTGCTATTTTCTGCGGCATTCTCATGTGAATGTGGGAGTTAGAGATGAGTGCTGCTGCACAGATCTGAATCATTTTGCCTGGAGTTAATTTGTGAAATTCTTTCATTGAAGTGCTTGGACTCTCTCCCAGTGTTCTTTCACATAAGCAGCAGACTTAACATCCACATTTCATCAACAGGCAGAGTTCTGCTAAACCTCTTCAGGTTTGAGAACCTCTGCAACTCCCACCCACAGCTATACTTACTGTGTAAGTAAGGGAGGAAGAGCCATCAGATTACAAGTGTATCTGTCTCTTTTGAAAGGTTGGCAAAGAATATTTCACCTTGTAGGGGGAGAAGTTTAAGTAGGCTGATGAATAAGACACTCTTTGCTCTTGGGTGTGACAACATGTTAAATCACTGGCAACTCCTGTGTATTCAGAAACTGAAAAGTGCTGTTTATTACATCGTTATTTAAAGGAAGTAAATATTTTGTGTTCATTAGGTGCAAAATGTGACATAAATATGAAAATGTTAAGAACTGTTCGTCCACCAAGTGGATTGGTGGAATTGCAAGAAGTAACTGTATAAGGATTCTGACATTATGCTACTGAGATGTTGTAGAATATGTAGCTCTGAAGATGTTGTATCCGTGCAGCAAGTGCTTTGGTAGAGGTGGTCCTGCTGAATCTGTAAAGAAATACACTTACCCACTTTGAATGTTTTTTCTGTGTATGAATAAGACAAGATTCCACATCATTAACTGTACCATTGCCTACTTGTCAACTAAAATCAGGTAAATCTGTTCCAAGACAAATTAGTCTTTCTGTTGTTTTTGTACTGCCTTAATAGTGCTAGCTAGTTCATGTTTGTATACTAACCTGACTGTTAGTATTTACTAGTTGGCATAGTATTTTTACCCTCTTGCCATATCTTTTGCAGACTAGTCCTTTTACCATGGAAGCTGAAGAAACAATGGAGTGTATCCAGGAATTCCCTGAACACTATAAAGTTATTTTGGATAGACTGAATGAACAACGTGAGCAGGACCAGTTTACAGATATCACTTTGATTGTTGATGGTATGTACAGGCCTGAGAACCAGTTAGTACACAGAGAATTCAGAAAGCTGTGCTGCAGAGCTGTAGGGTTTGTTACAGGTCAGCTGTCAGTCTGACCTACTAACAAATTCTTGGTTCTGCAGTGGTATGCAAGTTGCTTGCAGAGTTTGATTTAAAATGCCAGTGAACAGAATCTCCAGCAGTGATAAATAAATTTGCTTCTGCTTTTCCAAACAAGGGGCTAAATATATTCAAATATAAGCCCACTTTGAAACTGCTGTGCTATATTTAACAGAATCATAGAATTAAAGAATGGTTTGGACTGGAAAGGACTGTAAGATCATCTAGTTCCAACCCCCTGCCATGGGCAGGGGCATCTCACACAAGTTGGGAACCTTGTTACCCAACGCTCTGTCCAGCCTGGCCTTAAACGCTGCCAAGGGTGGAACATTTACCACTTCTTTGGGCAGCCTGTTCCAGTGCCTCACCGCTCTAACAGTAAAGAACTTCTTGCTTGCTGTCATGAGCAAACTTGCTGAGGGTGCATCAATTCTACTGTCCGTGTCACTGACAAAGATATTGAACAGGATCAGTCCCAACACCAATCCCTGGGGGACACCACTCGTTACTGGTCCCCAACTGGACATTGAGCCATTGACCACAACTCTTTGCGTGCAGCCATCCAGCCAGTTCTTTATCCACCGAGTGGTCCACTTATCAAATTGATGTCTCTCCAATTTAGAGACAAGGATGTCGTGTGGAACAGTGTCGAACACTTTGCACAAGTCCAGGTAGATGACATCAACTGCTCTACCCCTGTCCATCAGTTTCGTAGCCCCATCATAGAAGGCCACCAAATTGGTCAGGCAGGATTTCCCCTTAGTGAAGCCATGCTGGCTATCACCAAGCACCTTGATGTTTTTCATGTGCCTTAGCATGCCTTCCAGGAGAATCTGCTCCAAGATTTTGCCAGATTAGCAAGATTTTGCTCCAAGATTATGCTGGTTTTGTGTGGCTTTCTTGGTGGGAAAATGCTGTTGACACACATCAGTGGTTTAAAAACAGAAGTGTAAGAACTGGACGTTTGAGGAGTTACTTGGGCAATTGGAATGGGCATGAGAGGGGCAGCTTTCTATAAAGAGCATGCAAGAAAATAAAGATGAGAGCATTACCCTCTGTCAGGGATGTGTGTGTAGATTTTTTGCTCACAAGCCTGAAGACCATGGTGGCAGGTAAACCTCTTTGTTCCTCCAAATTATATTGGCGAAAAAGAGCTGAAACATAATTCTGATGCCATGAGACCACTGTGTGGAGATGATAAGACTGTCTTGCCTCTTTACTGGCAACTAGGAAAAGCTCCAAAGTGTATGAGCTGATAGGTTGGGAGATTGGACTAGAAGACCTTTAAAGGTCCCTTCCAACCCAGACTGTTCTGATTGTCTGAATCATGGATAGATTCCAGGCATCTGCTAAGAAAGGAATATATGAAGTTGAGTGATGTGAAAGCTTGAGTGCCATGAAGAACACCTTCTGATGGAAAGCGCTGAGTACAGAGGTTCTTCATAATAGGTTTTATAGCCATGTGGAGGTAACTAGCTGTAAATGCAGGTGGGATGAACTTAGAAGGAGCTGCTTAGGTAGCCTGGAGGATGAGAACAGAAATCAAACAGTCTTGTCAAGGTGAAGGTGTGGTTGAAAATTGACTTCTACTCAGTAGGTACAGATACCTATTGGACAAGCGGGTGTAATAAATACTGAACTGCAGAATGAGAAACAATAGGCTTGGTAGTGCTTCCATGGAGGTTAGAGGAGATCACAGGTTGAGCATGGTTCAATGGTGGCATACTATTCTAAAACCAGCCTGAAAAACAAATGGAATTGTGCAGGACTATTCCTTCAGCATTACTGTGTTGTGTCTGATCTTTGGGCACTGTTATTCAAGACAGGCATGTTGAGTGCTGTGTCTGGAAAATGCTAAATATCTTCTGTAAGAAATAGCAGGTGGTTAAGCACTGGAAGAGAGGACAGTTATGTCCTTTCTGAATGCTTGGAACAAGCTTCTCCCATGTCAGCCTTCGGAGGAAGGAAACAATTTGTTCCTCTGCAGTAGATAAGAAAATAGTCATAAATTCCACTAAGGAAGTCCCAGGCTAGGTGACAGGAAAGCAAAGCACTTGGAGATCGCCAGGAGCAAGCAGTGGAGCCCCCACCATTGGTGTCTGCAACGACAGGTTAGACAAACTTCTGTCAGAGTGATGGGACTGTAAAGTGTCTGCCCGTGGTGGACAAGCTGGACTAGGGGACTAGGCTTCGGTTAGGCTGTCTGTCAGGAAACACTAAGCTGTTCTTCCAACTGGCTGCAGGCATAGTTCTTAAGAAGCAATCACGGTCGCTTTAGCAACCATTCCCTATGTCTCTGAAATAACATGTATGGCCTTTTCTTTCTTTTCTTTTTTAATTAAGAAGCCTTTTTATATAGGAAGATGACTTAATCAGTTTTTTTTTCTTCATTGATTCTTACTATTAATTGCTTGAACAAGTGCTCTGTCTACTCTAGTCTTATTTTAGCCCACTTTTATCCCATTTTATATTTAAATGACTTGACAGATTCTGTTACATCTACCTGTGTTCTTCAACAGAAGGAAGGAGGGCGAATTATGTTACTTTCAGAGCAACATACAGAAATGCAACCTGTAATTTAGCCTACTTCCCAAATGCTAATCAGAGTGGAAGGGAAAATAATCTGAACATTAAAAAATGAAATCTTAAGGAACAAACTGAGGTGTCTTAACTGCATCCTGGACTTGTCTTAGCTGTGGCCTGCCAGGTGTGTGGTGATTGTGCAGGCGTGTGTATCTGCCTTGGCTGGCCATCCTTTACAGCCTGAAGGGGAAAGTTTGAATAAAGACATGATGCATGGTGTGAGAGAGGTTGACTGGGTGAGTATTGCACCCAGTGTGGCATTGCTGGTGGGAGTTCTGGACACACTTCTGTTTCCTACTTGAAATGGTGTCAGCCTTTGGTACTGCAAAGGTTGGACCCCTTTCAGCCGCCAGCTATCTCTGGTGCTGCTGGCTGTGTGGCACTGCTTTGCTCGGGTACATTGCTGAAAGCTTTACATGATGGCCTTTTTTGGTGCTTTGAATGAACTAAGAAACTGCTGAAATGCTACTATAAGACTCCCCGCTTATTCTTGCCTGAGACAATTGAAAATACTATGGTTGTCTGGCTTGAAGTTCACATACTGTTACTTTTCATGCAGCGATTGTCTTGCTTCTGCATCAAGTGATGATTCAAGGCCATGTCTCTACTCGTTATGCCATTAGTGCATGCCACTGTAGATGCTTGTACAACAGCTGTGAGTTGCCGATTTGTATGCTAGTCAACAAGCACTTTCTGCTAATAGCAGAGCTGGCCAGAGCTGTATAGGGTATCAGGAGGGTTTTCTTGTGATTTGTTTGTCTCCATCCCCATATTTCTCAGGTTTCAGTTAGCTCAAGGTGTCTGCAACAGCAAGGACATTACATAAACATGGACAGCCCTTGTTAAGTTGCTGCATCACATTCTGGAGAGGGTGAAAAAGAATAAATTGATATTAAAAGTGCTTGAACAGAGTGTGAAGCTGCACACATACATGAGTTTGGTTCTCCATGAGCTCTCCATGCCTCAGGGCTCCTTGTGTGCATTTTGTGGGCTCTGTGTGCTGCTGCCCTCCCCTCTGCTGTCTTCAGTATCTGTGCAATTTCTCCCCATGTGTGTGTATCCCTCCTTTTCCTCCTCCTCCATCACCTCATCACCAGCCCTGTGCCCCCCACCCCTCCCTGTGAGCAGTTCATGACCACACCAGCATCCCCCACTGGGGCACCCTGTTCTTTCCTCTTGGAGTGATGAGTTTCCAGTGTTGCTTCCTTCTGGGAAGGTGAGCACATAGGGGCTGGAGATGTTCCTGGCTGCTCTCAGCTGCCTGCTGGATCTTCAGAAACCTCTGTAATGGTCTGACATTCAGCTGTGCAGATGGATGGAAGAGCTGAAGCCTTTGATATCATGGGTTTTGCCTTTTTTTTTTGTTTTCCAAAATCTGATCACCTATCTCTAATGTTTTGTTGTGACCTGATAGGTTCTTTTGTTGACTGGGTACAGTTAATAAACATAGAAGATGGCAGAAAACTGATTGCTTATTCAGAATACTGCAGTACAGAAGGCTTTTTTCCCCACTGGTTATACTCCACACAGCACTACCCTGCAGGAGTCAGTTGTCTGATTTATATTGTCTCAGTTTACAGCAGCATCTAGATGGGAATTTTTGGCTTTTTTCCTTGTGCCTGGTTCTTGGTGGCTTCTCTAAATGTTGTGCCTTTTTTAGTATTAAAAATTCCTCACAGGAGTGTTGCAGTGCATTAACCAGCAGCTTTGGGAGGGAAATTCCTGATCTTCTGCAAGGCAATTCTGTTGGTAGGGAAGAAAGGGACTTAAAGAACTTTAATTAAACATGCACGTCTTCTGAAAGATCTGAAGTAATTGAGAGCTGAGAACAAAAAGTTGGTTAATGATGTCTCTGGGTCAGGCTCCGAGCCTTAGAAGTCTGATGCTGCAAAGCTTGTCTCAAGAGACAGGGCAGGGAAAGCCGGTGCCTGTTTAGCTCTCTGACAAGGGAGATCCCACAGGAATTGGAAGGAGTGATATCTTTACACAGCTTCTCACTCACCCCTGTCTTTTAGGGGGTATACCTCTGCCTAAAGATGCATTTTAAATCCATTATATTAGTGGTTCAGCTGCTGTTCCTTTACTTCAGCTACAGAATATTCGTCATGTAGGTACTTTCTAAGATCATGGATTGCTGCTGTGCTGCGTCATCGTGTGTTAGTGTGTCCCAAGAGTCACCATGGTGGTGGTTTGATCTGCTCTGCTTGCCCTGTCATTACTGCTCCATAGGGAGGCTTTGGGGATGCTCTTGCAGCACCTGCTGTGGGTGATCCATACAGGACCAGCGTGCAGAGACGGTGAAATTAGAATGACCTACACTGGCCATTTTCTGTGCCAGTACTTCAGGGGAGGAGTTAATTTACGGAGGCTCACACATTCATATGAGTCTCTTGTAACTGGAGCAGCTAAGGTTTTTCAAAATAACTATTTTATAGTTGATGGGAAGGGTTGGTTTTGTGAAATTACCCGTCTTCTGTGTCTGCGAGTGACGTGGGTCATTACACCTTGCGTCTGAAATGTTCTGCCAATTCTTATTTTCTCTACAGCCCTAATTACTGACCATTAAAACCTCTCTGATCCAAACTGAGTAGTAATGGAGATGGATGGAGGGGCTAACTCTCACTGGAAGTGCTCCAGAGATTGTGGAAGGCATCAGGTTGCTTCAGTACATTAAGACTAACCAAGACTGAAGATCAGAGTTGTTTAAAAGTAGAGATTGAATAAACTGCTAAGTGATAGATGGTGCTAAACATAAACACAAGCAGAGTGGGCTTTCTGCGTTACAGCGCTTTAGTATCACAGTGATTGAAAACATCGGATTTTTATTACTGGACACTACCTAAAATCAAGTGGACAGATTCTGTGACACCTTGAGTGCCTAGCATGTGGCTGTCATCATCGTGTGTCACAGGTATGATCTGTCTGTCCCCTGCCTCACATGCTGGGCTGTCCACAACTGCTGGTGTAGTGCTAAAAAAAAGTATTAAAACCAAAGCAATCAACTAAAAAAACCCCAAAACTGAAGAAGCGAGGGGTGATTTCTGACAGAGACACAACGAAAGGTTTTAAGAATGGTGTGGAAGGACTTGGCTCTGCCTTCTGCTGGCAGAATATTTCTGAACTCCAGGGTTTTTTAAAAACCTGAAAAATTCTTTTTTTCCCGCTAAAGAGATTACTGGAATTAGAAAGTTTTATCCCTCATCCCATGAGGTTCCAAGTATAAAAGCGTTACCTTAGGGATATGTGCGACCATCTTTGATCGAAAGCACCAGAGCACATAATTCCTAATACATTGGAGACTGGTGCTTAATTGAGGAATTAGCGATGCCAGAAGAGGGCTTTCTCTGGGGCCATGTTAACTGTGACCAAATACAGTTTCAGGATCTCAGACAGAAGCATCAGAGCTGCTAATTGCACTGGGGGTGTTTTCTAAGTGGTGTATGAGACTTTGAGACACTTAGGCTGATTGCTCTGTCATTCAGCCAGCCATAGCAAACTTCTGCATTATCTTAGAGGGATGCCAGTAACTCATTGGTGACCTCTATTATTAATGCATGGGGGAACACTCCTATGACCTCAGTGTTTCTAAAGTGTTGACTCATCTTTTCTGTTTGTTGATGCAAAAATCAATTTAAGTTGTGGTGTTTTTCCTACAACAGGTGAATGTATGCAGCTTCTTTCCATCTTGCTTTTGTTGTCTTCATGCAGTTTGCCTCATCTCCGTATTGAAAGGGGATTAAGAGACTGGAACTTCTAATGGCTTTTACAATGAGTCATAATTGCATGTCTAGACTCCTTAGACAGTTTTTACATTTTCTCACTAGCATGTAGGATGAGTTTCTCTCCGGTATACTAGTTACACAGTCAATCCAAGCATAATAGTTTTTCTCTTAGAAGAGTTTTAGGAGCTTGTGTTATAGCTGTATCTTAATGTGTCTGTACTGAAACCTTCATGATCCCTTCTCAGGTCCCATCTTTAGAAGCTTTTTCATCACATATTTACATAGCCAACTTCCATATCTATTTTTCACTTTATTTTGGGGGGGATGGAGAGAGACTAGTTTAGCTCCCTTGCCTCTGCCCCCCAGATCAAAAATCTTATTCATATCTATATATCAATATCTCCTTTTTCTTCTGAAGTGTACAGATACTTATATAAAATGTGATTCACTTGCATGTTGCTCTTGCTAAGAGGTGGAAGGCTTCTTAGTGGTGTACTAGCAGCGACAAACCTTTCCACAAGTGATCAACATCATGGATTTGATAATATAAACTGCTGTGTGGCTTCCCAGCTTTGGTGGGCTGGCTACAGCCTTTTAGAAGAGAGAAAATGAGTGTGTTAGGTAGGGTACATCTAATAAAATCATCTGGCTGCCAAATACAGAGAAAAGTGAAGTCTTTAGCTTGATAAAGTCCTAAACAGTGCCACCTGATGCCATTTGCAATGTATCTGCTGGTAATGTGTAGAGACACAACCTGTACTTCAAGTGCAAATTTGCTGGTGATGGGGGCAGCACTTCTCTGCCTGCTCACAGCCTTGTTTACCCCCAGATCTGCTCATGAGCTGCAATTGCTGAGCCACCTCCCATGTAGCTTGCAGCTAAGGTATCTCTCTGCAGGGTGATCCCGTGAGCATCCCCCCATGGGAAAGCATGGGGGTCAGGACCATGTGGAAGAGGCCGGTGTTGAGGGTTGTGCAGGGGATGCTGTTGGCAGCAGCACCTGACAGTGGATTTCAGGGACTATCAGGGTAAATTTGTCTACTATAATGAGGCAAATTTTAAATGAAATGGTTCAGTAACTGCAGTTTATTATTTTTCATCTCAGAACTAATTTCCAGTGAATGCAATGGTGGCTCTCTTTAACTACAGCTTTAGAAAAATCAAAATTGATGCATTGGTGCCCTTTAATGAAATATACTTGATTTCCCTGGAGGAAACACTGATCCGATCTCTTGAATATCTTTGTCAGTGTGACTGCTACCCTTATTAGTTTGAGTAGATTTCTGATCTGCAGCAAATGTAGTTGAGCTATCATTATAGCCTTCATCTTAGTAAAAAAGTTAAACTTCATTTCTTGATACTTGTTCCAACAAATTGTTTGGTTTAAGGGCTGGGTGCTGTAACAGTTAAAATGTCTGAAATGTTTGCTATGATTTGCTAATTCACTAAGACTTTCTAAAATCTTCTCATTTCCAGGGTTGCGTACAGAAGTACGTTGTGAAGAACTACTTCTACTACTACCTGTTCAAGTTTTCCGCTGCTCTGGGTGAAGAGATTTTTTATATCACTTTCCTTCCATTTACTTACTGGAACATAGATCACTCTGTGTCTAGAAGGATGATAATTATTTGGTCGGTAAGTATTTCTATGGCTTATTTAAATGTACAGTTGTTAGTTCTGTAACAGTAGCAAATGACTATGTAAGAATAAGAGCTCTTTAAACAACAAAAACCACAGCCCAACACTATTTATATGTGTAACTTGCATGTCCAGGAAGTGGAGGCATTGCAACACAGAGAGGAGGTGAGAGGCATTAGCTAGTAGAGGGTGTCTGTTTATCTCTGTTACATCTCAAACTGACTTATTTTGTCAGCCCAGTAACTGATTGGGATGCTTTTGATAGGGCTTGCACAGAACACTTGAGAAGACACCTCCTTCCCAATGTGTCATGGTGTTTTAAAAAACATGTTTCATCACTTTGGGGAATCTTTCTTTTACACTAGTTCCTTCTGCATAACCTCTTCATATAGTTCTGGCTTTACTGAAATTAGTATAAAACTAATAGGAACGCTGCAGTGGAATAAGGGGATGCATGGGCTGCAGTCACTAGAGGGGAAGAAAAGTATCAGATTCTCTGTTGAAGGCTAAGACTTAAAAGCATTGATTTTAGTTACTATAAGAACATTCTCAAATTAACTGGCTTCAGAAGTGCTTCAGCCTTCAGAGATGTGGTTTGGGGTATCAAGAATAATGTAGTTCCATTCTGCCACTGGAAACCAGTAGATAACCAGGCATTTCAGCCTGGGAATGGGTCTTGTTTTGTCACTGCCATTGCTCATCTTGGTATTGATCAGATCTTTGCTGCCCAAGTAAGGCAGTTTTGGAACAAAGAAGGGATGTAGGGAGCATCTCTGGCAGATGGCAGACCCTGGAGGTTTAGCTGTCAAACTGCATTGATTTAAGAAATCGAAGCTTGGTAAAAACTTGGATGTGATATATAGCTTTGTTTCTTTACAGTGAAGCTTCTCCTTGACTTAGTCAATTCTGGTTAATAATATACTGTCTTTGTCCAAATAATATGATGAGAAATAATAAAAGCAATTTGAATTGGGTCCTATACTTCAAATGCACCGGGTCTTGGACAGGAGGCATCAGTTGTTCTGTGCCAGTAACCCTAGTCAATACGTTTTATAAAGAGAACATGAAAAATAACTTGCAGTTGAAATTCTGAAGTGGGTGGACACTGTATAATTAGAGCTGGGTTTTGGCCAGGAGTACACCTACTGCTTCTGGAAATGTGCCACAGAAGATGATAATTGGTAGTCACTGCCTTCTGGATTTGCATATTGCTCAAATCCTGACTCTTTAGAGCTCCTTGCCATGCCTTTCTTCAGACTTGTCTTGCCTTTGCCTTGCAAGGAGTCCGTCCGAGTACTGGCTAGATCTAGTCTGGTTTAATTAGAGTATTCAGCCATGTGATATGATGATTATTAATTTTCCAGTTACTGAGGGAGTTGTGGAGTTGCATTTTACACTGAAAAGGAGGGAAAGGAGACGCTGATTTGAATACACAGACTTGTGACAATCTGTAGTTTTAAAATCGTTTTAATTATATGTAATTGCAAAATAGCTAAAAATGTGTATGCAGGCTATGTGTTAATGTTATGGCAAGCTCAGCTGGGTGGCTTATTTGCTGGCAAGAAGGCTGTGAACAGGAATCAGCCTTCATGGTGCTGTGAGTGGTATCGGTCTGTCTTAGACACCTTGGTCATGTATGCAGCAGCAGAATTGGCTTAGCTGCATGGAAAATGCCAGCAATTCAATGTGCAAAGCTGTGCTTTTATCTTACTGGAAGGTTTTTGGCAGTAGCACTGGAAGGATGCCTGTCTGGTGACATGGTGGTGAGCAGGGGTGCAGATCTGCAGGCTATCTGCCATTCGGAGAAGAAATGCTGCTGCTTCTGAATGGATGATGATGTTGGGCTGTGTTAGTTAAAAGTAAAAATCCAGGTAGCCTGATAGTCTCCAACAAAAAGCTGCCAGTAGAAGGCTGGAAAGAGCATGAAGGGGCAAGTGCAGTACCTAGGACTGGACTGCAGAAGGCCCTTATCTAGCTGGGGAGAGGAGTTGGTATGAAGTGGAGGACCTTTAAGGAGGAGGTAGCAGTACTTTAGTGCTGTTTGGGATGAGGAGAGGTTGTTAGTGAAGCTTTTCAGGGAGAGAGATGGTGGACCAGCAATGGCCTTTTTGTGAGCCTGGCGCAAAGCGCACGGGTACATAAGGAATGTGTGCTGGTAAAACGCAGTTGGCAGGGGTGGTCATGACAAAGAGGGGTAGACCATGGGAGAAGTGGGATTAGTCTTGAGCGGTGGAGAAACAGAAGTGGTACTGAGTGTGGTACTTTGTGCCACTGGGGACTTAAACCTGTGAGTTTCTGCTGCAAGTTGGGAATGAAAGAGTCAGCGTTCCAGGATGAATCAGGAGAGTTTCCTCCCTTAAAAATTAAAGCAGTATTAATGCTGTTTACATCCTGCCATCTTATCTGTAATAGTTTATGCAGAGCCAGTCACCCACATTTGAGAAAGATAAATTTGAACTGGAGCAGGGCCAGGAATGATTAGGGAACAGGTTATTTTCTGAGCAGAGACTGAAAGCTTAAGTAAGTCCCTGACAAAATGAAGTTGGAGAGAGAATAGGGCTGGCTGTAAACACCATGAGAAGGAAGGAGCTTCTTAAAGTAAAAATACAGTCACAAGAAGAAACATGCCAGGCAGTCATAAATAAGCTAAGTTGAAGCCAAAAGTTGTGAAATAGCTCTAGCATGGTGAAAGGCAGCAAGAAAGATTATGAAGAGAGTTTATTTCAGTGGCAGCAACAGAAGGGTGGACTTGGTGTCCTGGGATGTCTTGCCCAGTCCCAGGTCTCCAAAACCAGCTGCTCATGCATTTCTGTTTAGGTGTCTGGCTGTGCCAAATGCTGGCTGTGGTCACATCCAGATGCTTTGGAAGCACCGTGCTTCCACAGTGCCTTTCCTCTGAGGATTCACAGTATATATGTAGGCTTTACTTTCCCTTTATGGATAGATGAGGGAAATAACTGCCTGAAACCTCTGAGCAAGATGCTGGGTCAGTGCTGAAGGTGCCCTGCTGTCTTTGCTTCCTTTCTCCAGCAATTTGAAGTAAACACTTGTGAATCTGTTCAGGCAAGGCTTTGGTGCCTCTGACTCTTGTTGTTTCAACCAGGAAGTGCAGAGATGAAAATAATTCCACATGAACCAGCCCCCAAATATGCTTTAAATTTGCTGCACATCTCTGCTTGAGAGGTGAAAGCTCAGTTTGTTTTTTTGATTCCTTAGGGGTGAAAGCTCTATTTTGGTGTGTAATTTCAGAGGTAATGTAGAGACCTGGAAAAAAAACAGTTACAGTTTATGCTTGCTTTTCAGCACGCTCAGAAATGTTTTTTCTGGTTGTATTTTTCAGGGTGTGTGGATGTAAAATGTATCCACGCCTCTTTTGAGCCTATAAAACTTCAATTTACACAACATAAATGAGAGCTGGCCAGCATGGACTTTGTCCAGGCGGCTGTGGAGGCTGTCAGTGTTTGATGACAGTAAGCTGCTGACTGGGGTGAAGGAGGCATCTCTGAAGGGAGGCAGGGATTTAGTTGCTGATGGTGCCAGGCAGGTACCCGCTGGGCTGCGTGTGCCCCTCTAGGCACCTCAAGCGGCTTTGGATGCAGACATCTTCAAGTCCTGGGTCTAAATCCATGATTTAGACCTTCCTGATTCCCCTTCCTGCCTTTCAGAGGAATGGTTTTCCAAATGCTGTTGGCATTTAATTATTTGGGAATGATGAGCTCTGAACTCTTGCTTTCAGAATAACTGGGAGTTAACCAGCAGGAACATATCTGTAATCATGATGCCACTGACATTAGTGTGTGGTGATTGGATCCCTGGGTGCTGCTTTGAAAAGCACAGATCTACAGCAAACTTTGGGTTTAGTGATTCTTACATGTGTGTTAATTCTCATGTGTGTGTCAGGTTTTTGTGCTTTTGGGACATTTTACCAAAATGTTTTTGTGCTTTTTTTGGCAACATCTCACCAAAACAAGCTTGGAACAGGTGATAGACACAGTCACTCAAAAGTCAAACTCTTTAAAGTGCCATATATTGCTCTGCATAAGAACAGGTAAGACTATATTCAGGCATGTAAGTAACTATAAAATATCAGAATACAAAAATAATTGGTCCATAAAAGAAAATGCTGATAAAGTGTTGATTGAAAGAGGATCTTGTATGTGCTGGTGGCTGTATTCTGCCCTTGAAGAAAAAGTGCCAGTGAGGCTTTCATAACTGAGCCCAGCTGGGAATAACTTTGGGTGGAGTTTTATTTGGAAACCTTTGTGTTTCACTAGATTACAGTTTCCCATTTTTAGGTGTTAAATGTGTAGGCTGGATGTGGGTCTGAGCAACCTGATCTAGCTGAAGATGTCCTTGCAGAAGGGTTGGACTAGATGAGCTTTGAAGGTCCCTTCCAACCCAAACTATTCTAGGATATGAGATGAATGTGATGCTAGTTTTTCCTGCTACCAGGAGGCTGGGCCCAAATTTCTCTTATTTAAAGACATCGTAAGATGGACAACCATACAGTTTTTGTTTGAAGGCTTCCTTTAAAGACAAAGTGAATGTCCTAGGATACTGGTTGGCTCTATTTCTGAAGGTTCTCTTGATCTTGTTATAATTTTGTGTTTCCGAAGTCTGACTTGAGAGAACCGAAGTCCTCTGTGCTGGTTTTGGTTGAGGTAGAATTTACTTTCTTCATAGTAGGTAGTATAGGAGTATGGTTTGGATCTGTGCTGGAAACAGTGTTGATAATACAGGGATGTTTTAGTTATTGCTGAGCAGCACTTACACGAAGTAAAGGCCTTTTCTGCTGCTCAAACCACCCTTCCAGTAAGAAGACTGGGGGTGCACAAGGAGTTGGGAGGGGACACAGCCAGGACAGCTGACCCCAGCTGACCAAAGGGGTATTCCGTACCATATGATGTACTC